>JANHGN010000074.1:0-25063 GCA_024605025.1 Megaceryle maxima
TTAGCATACTGTGTGTGATGACAAAACATTGAAACTAAGTTAAAGCTCTTATCAAATAGCTAATGTAGACAGAAGGAAATGCATATTAACAAAAAAACCCCAAACCCTATCAAATAAAAATATAGAAAAAACCTCAAAATTTCTCATCAGTTATCCTACATCTTCCTCTCACCCTTAGAAAGTTTCCTGCTTCATTATTCTTGAAATGAGTTCTGTTTCCTATTTAATGCATCACACTTATTTGTAGTTATAGAGTAGCACCAGATGAAAATGCTAGGACATAAGAAGTACAGGAGAGATTTCAAGCTGACTATTAATTATGTTCTGTAAAAATTCTAGCTTTCCAAGAAAAAGTAATTTCCAACTTCCAAAACCTTGCTATTTTTTTCATGAAACAAAAAATATGAGGAAAATAAAATATCTTAGCTTTTCGTGTACTGCTTTTGAATAATGTTATCTACAATTAAGAGACAGACAGTCCATTAAATAGAAAAAAGGTTTGTTTTACATAAAGCGAGAGAGTACAAAAGCACAGCTTTTGTAATTTTGGTAATATTGCAGTTTTACAAACATATTGCATAGTATGTGTAAGAAAATAGTTCCCATCTTTTTAATATATTTATATACACAATAAAATCATTAACATGAAGGTTACAAACCAAAAATGTTTAGCACACCTTTACTGAGTACTAATTGAAACAAGATGACACTCAAACGTCAATCCAATTTACATATGCATTACAATGAATCAGTCTATTACAATTCCATAGTCTAATGTGTGGTTGGTTGGTTGTTGGGTTTTATTTATTTATTTAGATGACAATTTAGAATCTAAAAGAAAATATATATATAGTAAAAAAATTTACATGGTTTTAGCAACTTAATATCTAAACCATCCTTCATTAAATCCCTCTACACATTTATGGCTGTATCTTCAATACAGACTTAATAGCCCTCTGAGTCTAAGACAATTTAAAGTTAATTCTGTTATACAATAACCACTGTTTTGCAAGCAAAACAGTGTAACTTTAGTTGAAATAAACAATGTCTTGGAATATTTTGGAACATATATGTTTTCAATTTCTTGGGAATACCAAAGATCCTTATATAGATGAACAGTAATGTAACTGCATCACATTGACAAAAAATTTAAATCCTGGAAAAAAGTGAACAATCTACAGCTCAAAATGCTGCACAAATCTAAACTATGTTACAATTTCATGTTGTAATTACAACTTGTCATCTCTTCATTCCAACAGAATTAGTAGAAGTAGCAGTGTCATAGTGTTAGATATAACAGAAGTGTCAGTCTTTGGTCTTATCACTTAACCAATGAATGAACTGCAATACAAAACCATACAGCTAACAGCACTCAGAGAGGTTGGCTGATGCTTTTATTTTCCTTTTTTTTAAACAAGAAAGAGACAGTATCCTATAACACCACAACACAGATATTTTTACAGAAGATAATTCTATAGTATATATTAAATACATGTAGCTAATAAGGTCTTTTAATATATTTCACTGTTGTCATAAGGATAGACCTGAAGAAGTCAAACAGCTGCAATACCATCTTAGTGGTTCCCATACAAACATTCCAGTACAAAAAGAAGCTTTATTTGATACATGTATTCATATACTATAAAAAACCTCAGAGGAAAATTTTAGCCACTGTTTGTTGTGATTTGTTTTGTTTTTAATTTTAAATTGCACTAATATTAATACTTAAAAATATCCTAAGGTTATCAATGTTTCCCTACAAGTGTCACAACAGACTGATTTGCTGGGAAACACCTTGCCTTAACCAGAGTAAGTGACATCTCTTTTCTAAAATACACAATTAAAATATTCAGTCAGATAAGCACTCTACCAAGAAAAACATTAGCTAGGACTTAATCACAACCCTAATGTTAGATAGCATAAATGGCCAACAAAGAGTGAAATAACTTGGAGACAGCACCAGGAATCTATGAGGAAGGTGACAAAAAGAATCTGGAAATTCACTATGGCTTTATACATGATGACCTTAGCATTATAAAACCAGCACTGAAATAGCACAGCTATGGCTATGTGTTTTAATATGGAATTTCTATGGATCTTCTAGGCTTCTCCCATCTGAAACAACATTGTGGTATTTTGCCATTCTTCTGATATTTTTGGGGCCTACCATAAGCAGAAGAGCTCTACTGTTGAAGTTTTTACTATTGCCAGATAAAAACATTGAGAATCGCTGAGTCAGTCCTCATTCAGGAATTATGATGTTGTTTACAGATTACTGGTGTTTTGATTTTTTAGTTCTCTAAAAGCATTGAAATCACTTTTCCAATACTCTATAATCATGAAATAGTATTTAAAATAGAAATTGAGGTTTTCCGTTTAGAGTTTTCAGGTAAAACATCAATATTATGAAACTCACCAGAATATTAAGACATTAGGAGAACTCATTATGCTACCTCGTAGGTTGTTGAAGCTCTCAAATACTCTCTACTTCAGACTGAAAGGCCTCCAAGCAAGGAAATCCTGACAGTGCAGACCTATGTGGACTTACTGGCTTGGTTCTGTTGATTCCAATGTTCCATCTGCACTTGTGCCTTAAGTTTTCTTTGTACAAAGTGGTAAATTGTTTCAGCCTTAATTTTAAAATTAATTGTGTACCAAAATATATTTGTTCTTTCTCACCCAAGGTTGTGGTTTATAAAGGTTTTAAATTTACAAAGGTTGGGTCTTGCAATCCAGTGGACAGAAACCCTTTTTGTATGTATTACAGTTGAGTCATCACAAAAAGTGAAGAGCAAAAAATAAGTTCTCGACGGAAAATTCATGACAAAGCTTTTGCAAGCCAACCTGTGAGTTTATTTGAGGACAAAATAAAATCTTTTTCTACTTCTGTGCAATTTGTAAGAAGCCACAATTTAATTCACCAAACAGATTAGTTACTATAATCTGTTCATCTTTTAGGCAATCAGTATATTTAGGTGGGCACAGATAATGAATACATAGAGATATGTCCTCATACAGATCTGCATACTTTTCCTTCTGAAATACTATTTATCTACATGACTTTCACACTACAGATCTATTACTTGTGTGCATAAGAAAAAGATATGCATTTCCCTATGATTTTAAGGGTGCATTGTATGGCTACACATTCTAATATGTTATTAGCAACTTCTTTGTCATGTGTATCTTTGTTCCTCTTACTGAAAATCCTCAGGCTTTTAATGTATTTTCTTGTTATACTTTCTAATATATTTTCTTTCCAAGTGAAAGAATACAATTCTCAAAGAAATAACAAATTGGCTGTTAACAGACTTCTTTTGAAGAGATAAAATAATCAGCTTAAAAGCTGCATTTAAATGGTAGAAATGGAAACTATTAAATTCTTGCTATGGGTTGAAATTCACAGCTCTAAAGAGGGACAATGGAAAGGCAAGCACCAGTCAAGCCATGAAAAACATCTTGTGCAGGTCTTCTGCATAGGAGTGAATTTCACCTGAAGTGAAAACAAAATCAATCTTATTAAGTGGCGATGAAATACAATGACAATCACAGTATTAGTTTGTTCATTTTCTTTTTTTTTTCTTTTTTTTTTTTTCTCTCTATGGAAAAGAAAAAAAAAAAAAAAAAGCATTAACCCACCTTGCACTCTCTACCCTGACTTTAGAGTTGCCTTGCCATAGCTGTTATTGCGTTGCTGATCTTACATTCTAAAACCTCTAAAGCTACATGCTAGGTGATGTAATTTAAAGGATAGAATAAAAATGCACACTTACCTCATTTATTCAAGCCATCTTCCACAATAGGAAACATTTTTATACTGTTTTACATTCATGAGTTCTGCAAGTCTCAAGATAATCTTGTTAATCAATGTTGTGATAAATTTACTAGTAGCAAACCAAAGCTTTTTTCATAAGATTGCAATTACCAACCAAGCCAAACAAGTATGAACATCGATACAAGAAAGAAATCCCACATCAAAATTGTGATAAAAGGAAGTCAGTAGTGAGATATGAGTGAAAACAGGGCTAGGGCTGCATGATTTAAACACAGATTTGATAAAGTCAGTGTAATATCAATGTACTTTTTAATATTGAATGCCATTTCATAAGTGGTTTTATATATATTACTATTATTTTGAAAACCTTAGCAGCAGATGGTAAACAAAAGATAATAATAAATGTGAATGTCATACCAGTTGTTAGTGCATTGCTTTTCAGCATAGTACTAACATTTGTACTGTGTTCAAATGGCAGCAGCTGGACATACTAGAAAACAGACAAGATGTAGCTTTGAAGATTTTATCTTGTTTTTGCATTTGCCAATTATAAATATGCTGTGAAGAGCAATACACTGATCAGGTAACATATCATCAGTACTTCCCTCTTTACCCTGTTCTTTTCCAGAAACTTTATGTTCTACTAAAAGCAATCACTTCACATGCAGTAGCCACGAAAATACTATATAAGGCCATTCAGATCTGACAAACAAGAGCAGATATCTTTTTAACTTTGAAAAGTAATATTGCTGAGCACTTTCAAAATTTACCTAGTGTACAAAAACCTAGACTTAGTAGACAAAGAATAACAACACACTTTTAAAGAAACCAAACTCAGGGAGGGATTCTGTCTCTTTTTGTGTTAAAAACCATTTGCTGAATTTAAATGTTTAGTAAAGCAAGCATCACACAATGCTTCAAAATTTTAAAATTCAGGGATAAAAGTTTACATCCAAAAAGATGAATGGAAAATTGTGCTTTCAGACAATAAAGTTATTTATCATACAGGGGGGAACCAATTCATCTCACCGTCAGATTCTGGGCAAATTTGTTTATGTACTGTATACATATATCTGCAGTTCATATCCAGGTCCTGCAAAAATCTAAAACTATGTGCTTCACTTCATGTAGCAAAGGCACCTGTGTTATTCTCCCATTTGGACAAAAGGTGATATTGTGTTCCAGGTTTCCTGATGAAGAATACATTGATTTCTGAATATCTCACTCCCATCTCTACGCTGAGTGGCAACACAAACCACAAGAGAAGGCAGCGCTGTATTCCTGCTTACACTGGAAGAAGTTGCTCTGCAGGCCGTTTGAAGAGTCGAACTTGTCACAAGGGAAACCGAGCAGAACTGTGAAGCAGAGGGATAGTAACAAAAGGCTATTCTGGTGTGAGAATAAATTGGAGTCATTCTAGCTCCACAAACAGATGTTGCTACTGGATTGACATGTGGAGCCTGCTCCTGCTGGGGACAGGTAAAGTTTACCATTGGGACAGGCGCAGAGCTCATAAATAGTCTGTCGAGGAGCTGAAGGGCTGGGTGAGGAGGAGGAAGAGGAAAAGGAGCCCACTGGTAGATTTCCAAGGCGGATTGTATCTGCATTTAAAAATATCTACAAGAGGGAAAAAAAAAAAAAAAAAGAGCAAGTAAATTTATTTCAACAATGTGACATATTTTAAAGAAGTGGCTTAAGGCAGTCATGAGATTTTTACAAATATATATAAAATATTAGAAGTATTAGAAATTTTATCAGAAATTTCCAATTGAAATAATTATTTTAAGAACTAAAAAGGATATCAGCTTCTCTTGTTTTTCAGCTTTGTGTAGTTGTATACCTATTAATACTGATTAGTACAGTATATGCAAATACTTCACCCAACATGTTTATTCAGGTACAGGCAGTGTCAAACAAAAACATTTTTACAGTATTCTTAAATAAGTTGAATTTTCACTTGTACATTTTATGATTATAATTTATTCATTCATGGCAGTAGCATATCCTTGCTCTGAAAGAATTTGTATTTTAATAAGTGTAAAGTGCTATTAAAGTACATTCCCCAGTGTGTTCCTGTAAGCAGCTGGAAATATGTGCTGAGCTGTGCTAAATTGTAGGAGCTTAATAATAGCTTCATCCAGAGAATAGTTAACTAAGGGTACAGAGTCATACACACAAAATAAAGAGCTTATTTGACCTAAATTAAGTGAAGAAAAGATTTCAGGTTAAAGTCTTATTAAGAAGGTCACGAAGCTATTCCCATTTGTTTCTGAACACTGAATATGATTTAAAAATGTTGGGTTTTTTTAAACTTCTTCTGTTGGAAATAACATGACCAGTATATAACTGTAGATACTGGTAATGTTCATGAATCTGTATCAAGTTCTGCAATATTTACACTTATGCTACATTTTCAGGGTGTTGAATAAGCAATGTCATGAAATGCAGTAACTAAAGCAGGCAAAACCTATGTCTTCTACTGATGCAAAGAAAGGAGTTTCCAGCTGCTTAGAATTTACTTTTTGTCTATGAAAGGTGTAAATAAGAGCCAAAGTAAGATCAGCCATTACCTCAGTGCAGACTAGGAACTTCCAGAAGACAAGTAACAAATCAAAAATGGCTTTAAGCCCTGCAGATAAAAATATGAAGCTTAGGAAAAAGTGAGTTCCTTCAATATTTGCCAGTGGTTTTTATAAGGTATGGAAAATCAACAAAGCCAGCTTGACACCATTATATCATAGTGTTGGCAGTACATGTAAAGAGCCTGAGGTGATACGACATGTATTGCTTTTTTTTTCTACAGAAGTACTATTTTATGATAAAATCAGCAGTATATATCAGAAAAGCAGCACAGAAACACTAAGCCCCTGCTGGAGAGAAGCAGAGAGCAGGCTGGGAAAAAATTTAGAAGGCTGGATAAAATCCCATATGAGGACTGATACAGATGTTACCATTCACAGCAGAAGAATTGTAAATGACTGGTATCATCAAAGGAAATACAGGCTGAAATATATAGCTCCCAATCATTTTGAGCTCTCCAGCTCATAGAGTAAGATAGTGCCATCAGCAAGAATTTACACTAAAAGGGACAGAAAGGGAGAACCTCAAAGGCATAGGTAATGCCTGTTTTAATTCACATCCTGACTGATAGAGGCATTGATTACAAAAATGAAATAGAGCAAATTATTATCTTTATTCTGTAATTCATATGGAAAAGGAATGGTGATTTACACACATATACACATATTGCTGTTTTAATAGTCCAGTATCATAGACCTGAAATAATTACAAGTCAAAACCCCTGGAAAAATAACTTAGATGTAAGAAATGTGGATGGTGTTGGAAACAATTTCATAATGTTCTGCTAAAATTGCAACTGAAATAAAATGATTGTAAACGTAAAAAACATTCAGCTCAGCTAGGAATAAGTGTGAAAGTAACTATAGCAAGGATAATAAAACTGGAAAATAACAAATGGGGAAAAAAAAGAGTTTGATAGCAAACTAGAAGCTAGGAATTGGAAAAATGTAGGAAGGAAACAAAGGACAAAATCAATAGTCAGTGGAGGGATGGGTAATATAAAGTTTTCTTTCACTTCTCATATCAAGAATAAAAGAAAAGTTAGCAAGTCCACTATTAATGTATCAATAAGGAAGTGAATAGTATTGCATAAAAATCCAGTAGCATTCAACACTGTAAGCACTATGTAAGTATAAGTGTATCTTTTATACTGAATAGTACTCAGCATAGTTCTGTACTTTGAGAAATATCAAGTATTGATGTCAGAACACGAATTTCATAAGATACTTTCAATTTCAAGCGTAACTCAACAGGATATTAAACAGGAGACAGTAATGCCATATACTTTTAATCAGCAGCTCTTGATATCTTTTAACAAATAGATCTCAAAAAAAAATCTGAGTAGCCTTTTGGATGCCTAATACTGCTTTTCAGTAAGCTCTGATATTTGTGAAATATCAAAGAAGAGAAGGATTATTTCTATGCTTTTGTTTAAAAAAATGGAAGGAGAAGATATTAGAATATTATATACATTATATACTAATAGGCACATCAGTGTAGAAGACACACATGGGAGAAAACCCAAGAAGAGATTATTCATACTTTTGTCACAGTATGTGACTGGCCATAACAATTTAGCTCCAGTGGTGATGGGGAAGGATCATGAGAAACCTTTAAATCAAAATCAAATGGGTTCTAAAAGACATGTCTTGACTCAAAAAATTAATTTAGAAAAAAATCAGAGGGCATATGTGTCAGAGATCACACTAGATTAAAATCTCTTGAACTTTTTTTTTTTTTCTAGGATATAAATATTTTTATGTGTTTGCTTACATCAGGACAACTACATTTCTGCCAACCCTCACTGAAGATGTTCTGTAGTGTACTGCTCTAAGGCTTTAATCCAGTGAACTTTACTCCAGTATGCATTACAATACAATGTAGCTCAGTTATTTTGCTCATTAAATTAAATGATCTTTTTAAGCATAGCTGTGCATGCTTTGCCACTGGTGCTTGTAAATTTCACACTATGATGTAAATAAATCCAAGTTTTTCCCGTGTCATAATCTTGAAAGGTAGGTATGAGGTCCTGCTGCACCACATATCCCAGATTATCTGGTAAGAAACATGGATACCAGGTTATGGTGTCTGAGATAAACTGAAGTGGCTTCTTGTGAGGGTGTATCTGCCATGGTGACTCTAAGCTCTATGCCTTAGCAGAAAGCTGAGAAGGCTCTGTAATTTAAACAGACTCCTATAGCTAAACCCTGGGGAAGCCCAAGATGAAGAGCATTAATAGAGATGGCTTAAAGCCAGCATTAAAATCTATTCTGTACATATGTTCCAGGGTTATAAATAAAACACTAAATTTACAGATGCAATATTGCTATCAATTAGTTAAGCAGGGTTCAATCACAGAAGTACGATATGTAAGGAATTTCAGTGGATCTTCAGTGGAAGATATATCCTCCCCTCTTACCAGCTGCTAAAAACTGAAATTCATGGCCAAAATGTTCTCCAACATCAAAAAAACCTTAAGCTGATTACCTTTTTATGCCTGATTTTATTTTTTTGAATTTTTCAAAAGAAGGCAAGAAAAAAATCTGAATGGCACTATGTTCCCAGGAAGCACTGTTGCTAGATGAGAGTAGTTAATGGAAATGCCTATACACATAGACTTTCTCTAATCTTTTGTGCTGTGAGAGGTACAAGAGAAGCCATTTGATGCTTTATATACATCAAGGACAGTGCAAGACAGTTATGCTCTTTCTGAGGATCTCTCACCTCAGCAGATAAATTGACAAGGATGTAACCAAAAATTTTAGCCATTCTTGAAAATTGTAGGAGACAGACTAAGAATTGTCAAAATGGAAAATGCAGCAGCTACTCTGACAAATGCTATTTTACAGAGCAGAGCTCTGTACAGCATCATTCCCTCTAAATACTTAAGGTTTAGAAATCTGAGATCACTGCTTTGTCTTGTGCATGTTAATGTTGAGAAAAAAATATATTAACCCTATAATATTTAAATCCAGACTTGATTTATGGCTTATTAAAGTAGCAACCTGAATCAGCCTGTAGGACATGTGACAGGAATAGAAAATATATACTCTTTTTACATACATTTTTTGCTAATGGAGATCTGCAAGTCATCTTCTCATTAGACTGTGTTGTTAATCGGAGCAGTGAGAGGGGAAGGAGAGGAAGGTAAGACAGAAAATATAAATTACATACAAATCAAAGAACTAAAATGAAGGAGAGAAATTTCAGTAGGGAAGATACAGACATGAAGTAAAAAAAATCAAATATTCCTAGAAGTGATTTCATACAGAGATAGGAACCTGCCATATTCTCCACTGCGTTCTTCACTAAGTCCTCTCAGGAGAGGACATGATAGGCTGAGTTGCTAAAGCCAAATGAAAGAGTTAGGATTTATAAACATTGAAGAATTTTCTATATTCATGTATAATATGATTAGACAGGTAATTCTACAGAGCTTCAAAGGCATATTTCAGCATTAATGTAGATATGAAATGGCAGGAAACTGAAGGAATTGTGGAAGACAAGAAGGAAAGCTGGAAGGTTGATGTTCATCAGCTAGCATGAGAAGACAGTGCAATGACATCTCACTAAATAAACCTGGATTCACATAGACTTTTCTAAATTAATCTGAATTATAATAATGCAAGATTTTGTCTAGTCTTTTTGCTCTTCTGCACACACTATCAGAAGCATACATACAAAAAGGATTATACAGACTGGGTCATTAGACTCAACTATATAATTCTCATATATGGGTATATTTTAATATTCAAGGTGAAGATGAAATATAGGATAAATTGCAGTATTTGAGTTCGTACAGGCCATTTGTTCTAACACTTATCTGTGTTTCTGACATTTATTTGAAAACCATTCACCTAAATTAGCTTTCATTCAATCTGAAAGGCAGTTCTGAGGAAAAACAGTAAATACAAAATGGAAAATTAAAATATTAACTTGACAGCATGCATACTGTAAAATCTAAACATATACTGGCACAACATCTGGAACCATATCTGTCATAATGATTAATAGCACTGATGAACAGTTAACAATGAAATGAATGTGAAGACTGGAATGAAACTGAATATGCTAAGTATTAAGAGAACACCAAAAGATTCAGTACAACCTGTGTATTGAAAATGTATTCTATACAGGAATAGAATCAGCTGACTTTGTTTACAGTTGTTTTAACTTTGTTAAAGAGTATTGCTCATTTTTAATGTGACAGCTATAAGCCTTACCAAGAGATCAGCCTCATTATTAGAAAAGAGTGGATTTAGATTGGATGTAAGGAAGAAGTTCTTTACCATGAAGATGGCAGAACACTGAAACAGCTTGCCTGGGGAGGTGGCTGAGGCCCCATCCCTTGAGACATTAAAGGTGAGGCTTGATGAGGCTCTGAGCAACCTGCTCTAGTTGAAGATGGCCCTGATCTCAGCAGGGGGGGTTGCACTAGATGACCTCTAGAGGTCCCTTCCAACCCAGACATTTCTATGATTCTATGATTCTATCATTATGCCAGAAACAGCCAAATTTAGTCTACAAATTATGTTAGGAAGGAGTGTAATTTGACAGGGAAATACAAGGATGTAAAGAAGTAAATAAGAAAAAGGTCACAGGCAGGGTGAGTAATATGAATGTATTTATAAAAATGAGAAGCTTCTGTGCATCTTTCTTCTTTTATTTAATTAGTCTTTGATAGTCAATGGGATGCAATGAAAATGAAGAACCTAGCTCCATAGAAGCAGTTTGCAAAAATGCATAGGAGCTGCACAAGACTCCTAAGAGCTTAGGCTAGTTAACAGACTTCTTCAAGGGGTTGTATATTGTAAAAAATGTTAAAATTATAGATTAGATCAATGAATGGATAATATCATATAATCTTCTAAGCTTGTTATCATTATCTGATCATGTGTTTCAGGTTAAATTCTAACATATTTTTAAGCCTAGCAAAATTCAGTATCTATAAAATTCAAAGCTCATCTGTCCTTCTGCATTGGGTTTATGTGAAAAAGCAGCAGTAGTCAGCTGGTGGTCATTGTGCTGAATTTCCAGATGAGAAATGTTCTTTTTCTTCTTATGTGAACCAATAGATTCAATAAGAGCCTGGGGCTTCACATTTCATTTTCCTTGTAAATGTTTGTTGCTTTAAACCATTGGTTGTGGTTTATTTATAGAATAATACATAGTTCACAATTAAATGCCAAGCTATAATTGAAACAAAGGATTCTGCTGGTGCCTCAACTCACAAGGGTGCACCTCAAGATTTTTATAAAGGGCAGGAGAATCTGAGTCTAAATTACAGCCCTCAGTATTTGGTCTGGGATCAGGCATTGTAATGTGTAATAGGACTAAAAGGATTATTGTAATACTGAAGTAAATGAAAAAAAAAAAGTATCAAATAGAATGTTTGCAGAGGCTTTCAGTTTATGATGTGGTAGGCTAGAAATTATTTTGCACAAGAAATAAGGCTAGAGAAAAAGCATTTCATAAACACATTTACGTTCCCCAGAAAAGTATTCTGATGTTATTCTTAAATAAAAGGAAACTATATTTTCATAGATTAATTCACAGTAAACTCATAATGTTTTGCTATGTGGCTTTGACTGGTTGGTTCCAGATACCACATAGCTATTTTCTGGCATAAGAGAGCAGTAATTATGCTATAGAAGGAAAATATTAATTCACATATCTTTGATGATTTTTGAGTAAGCTTACAAACATTAAAAAGACAAATTTATTTCACCAGTGTGGAAACAATACCAAAAATATGTTTTTTTTCTAGTACAAAAAATGTCTTAGCACAAAAATGAATCACAGATTCCATTCACAAAGACAACATTCTTTTATTCATGAAAGAAAGTTGACTGATAAGCCTACATTTTTAGGCTAAAATGATTTTTTTTTACATACTTTATTTTGGTATAGAATGTGTTTCCTTAAAAATTAGTAATGATAAACCCTCTACACTTTTTTTCTGTACTGTCTCCTAATCTGTTGGGTGCCTGTTAGGTTGTAAGCAAGGATCAATCTTTTATTACGTAGACATATTATCCATCAGAAATTTTCCCTGGTCCCTCACACCAGGCTGTAATTAGTCCAGCAATTCCTCAATGTTACCACAGTAACTTTGCACAACCTGTGATGTAGTAGAAGCTCATTATATGACTTCCAAAGTGTTTCTGCTTTTTCTTCTGACATTCTCCAATGTAAGACATAACACAGTGGCCTATAAAGGCATTGGTCAGACCTCAGGATTTGTGGATTTAGGGCACAGTTCTTTACAGACCTTACTGGAATTTTAAGTATTCAGTAGATAATTAGACACAGGATTTTGTTGCATGTATGTTTAAAGAATAGCTCCTTGAGTAAGAGTGGGCAAAAGTTGTTAGCTTGTTATCTGATAACTATCAATCTAAAATCTATGTGGGAAATTGCAGATATGCAGTTTTACCATGTAGAAGAATATAATGATTTTTAATATGAAGTTCATCAAAGTCTGCTTTACACTGGTATTATTTTCCTACAAAGCATTTAATACTGAATTGAATTCCAATTCTGAATACCACATAATATAGTCATTATAACTTTTCTTGGATTCCCATTCTCAAAGTCCCACTAAGGCCGTAAGACACTATTTCCAAAACTAACTTTTCAATAAGTTGTAGTAAATACTTAAGAAAAAAATCCCAGAATAACAGAATATTCATGGTTGGAAGGGACCTCCTAGATCACCGAGTCCAACCATACCCATAACAAAAAACCACCTAAAAAAACACCTAAAAAAAATTCCCCAAACACCTAAATACCCTGATCAAACCTGACTTCCAAAGCACAAAATAACCCCCTGCATGCCTGCCACTAGAGCATGTCCTGAAGCACCAGGTCTACCCGTTTCTTAAATACCTCCAGGGATGGTGACTAAACCACCTCCCTGGGAAGGCTGTTCCAGTGCCTCACCACTCTTTCTGTAAAGAATTTCTTCCTAATATCTAATCTAAACCTCCCCTGCTGCAACTTCAGACCATTTCCTCAGGCTCTGTCAGTAAAGTCATGCAATAAACTCACAGTGTTGATATAGATAAAAATGCCTGCTGAATCCACAGATAAAATATTTGTAAAAAGCACCACAGAGAAGTGTGATACTAAACCATGACATTATAGACACAACCATTACTTCAGGGATCATGGGTGATTGAGAAAATATAGTAGTCTTTCTGTTGCTGATTGTGTTTTTTTTTCTTTTTTTCTTCATTTTCATTTGAGTATTACTTTTTCCCTCTGGCAATATCATGAAGGGAAAGAACAAAACAAAATGTATTCTATGTGAAAAATTGTTGTTAATAAATGTAGCAAACATACTAGATTGGGCCAGATAGGGGTTTATGGAGGGGAAGCAAGAAAGGTTACAGGAAGCTGTAGCCCCCGCAATGAAAATACCCACAGAAAGGACAAATATGAGGGAGGATGATACCTGCTATTAAAAGAGAATTAGATTCTCCATACTACTATCTAAGCAACTGTCGGAAGCGGTAACAAAGACTTCATATTTAGAGAGGTTTTAAGTAAAGATGAGAGCTTGTGGGAAGAGCTGGCTTCTGAAGAAACTTAGAAATAAGGTGGGGCATATGCTATATAAATATTTGAGGCTCTGAATTAAGAAAATATTGTGCTTTAATTATGCAGGACAGATACATACATGATCAGAAACGTGTTATCAAGGTACGCCTTTGATGCACTATATTGGTCAAAAATGTTCCTGTCTGCATTGTAATGCAAAGAGTGTGCATTGCAGGGAACTATATGTAAGAGATGTGAATGCTGGGGGTGTTTTTTGTTACTTATATGGATAGTTTATAAAGTCTCTGGGAACATTTGATAGCAAATACAAAATACAAAAACAAAAGGCAAAAAATTTCTGAAGAGCTCTATTCCCAATTAGATATTTACATTAAATAACCATTTTCCCAAAAATGCTGTAACCTGGCAAGTCCCACCAAGAAGAATTTAAAAATTATCCATTTCTGCAAAGTGCCTAATAGAAATCTGACAGCTTTTGATGCCTTTTCACGTTTTTTTTTTCAATGATGCATCATTCTAAGGATTGAAGATGAAAGGACTCATACCAGTAATCTCTCATGTATTTCTTCAATACATGGATTGCCAAACAAACCAGTGAATGAATTTAAAATAATTTTCATGATTTCTCACAAGCTTATTCTTTATCTTAATTTGTCATATTAATCCAAAGTAAATTTTACCACTATCACTTAGTTGTCTATGTCCTACAGATATGCTGAAGGACTGGGTTGCTTTTTTCTTGATTCTTAGATTAAAAATTATATTTCTCTATATTGATTTAACTATTTTTTCCAATATGAGTGAAACTTGGTGATAATTTGCAAAAAGCAAATAAGTATTAATAATTGAGCAAGCTAAATCAAAATTACTTTGATGTAGGCAAATGCAGAACTCTTCTTGTGATGTTTACCTTGCCGCTGAATAAATTATCCTCATATTGTTTGCATTACACTGGCCAGAGCTGTAGAACATTTCTTTACTAGCTAAACTTACCTCGCCTTCTGTGGACTGTAAATGCAGTTCTTTCCTACAGGTAGCTTTTAAGTCTCCTGCAGCTGCATTGACTTGCACTCCCCTGGGTGCTTCCATCACCAATGATCTAGTAGGAGATTCAAGTCTGAAAGACAAAAACAATCACTCGGGAAAAAATGCACTGAACCAAAGCACCAAAACCCACCCCGTCTCAAACGCAACAATACATGTAGGCATAAATGTATTTTGAAAGGTAAAGAAGTAAAAATAAGTTATGCATGCGATTCTTTCACTACTCTTTATAGCCTGGAGAAAGACAAAATAAATACGTGTTTAAATCTATTCCCATTTAAGACGGGATTTAAGCATATACTGATATAAGCTTGTCTGCTTAGTGATGCTTTCCGGCATTAGTGTCTAATTTACTTTACCATACTAATACTGAAATACAGGTACTTGGGAATCCACATATCCATGAGTGCTTCAGTAATGACAGGTTAATAACTAAAGTCTGCATAGTGACTGATGATAAATGTTCAACTAAATAAAAATTAAAACAAAATCCAAAAAACCAAACACTTAGAAAATTCTAGATAATTATGTAAAACTGATTAGAATGCCTTTGCCTTCACAGGCTCAATCATATTTCTGGTAGGTGTAGCACCATTAAGTATGAAGAAAAGAAGAGAAAATCTGCTATGTCTCTATTATTGTGGGCATTTTGCATTATTTTTCTCTTCTGCAAAAGACTCTTATCACTGGGTCTTGGTATCTTTCCTCAGTACAACTATTGTTCTTCTATTGTCAGTCTTTCCTATACTAAGATCCTCCATCAACCTTAGTGCAGAACTAGGATACTTAGCTATGTTATCACACAGTATTGTACAGGTTTTCTCTTGAAAGGAAAGTACAGTATTTCATAGAAGACATGCTTACACGCTTAAAAGGAAAGATGATTGGATGAAAAGATTATTGAAGTAGGAAACAAAAATGTGGATTATGGTTGTGTTCAGCTGTAGACATTGCATAGCCCTGTTAACAGGGAGACAAGTCTTTCAGTCTATTTATATCCCAATAATATAATGACAGAACACAGTTCCACTTTACCTGACAAAGGCTTTCTGTAAATGAAAGATACATCTAGAATTAATAGCTTGAGGAAAAAGTTGTATTTCTCTCTTCAACAAATTGTATTTTGAGTGTTAGGTTACATCCATCCAAAAATATAATGAGATAGTAGATGTAAAAATGAAATAATAGTTTGACAAAGAATTTGCCATGGAAAAGCAAAATGAACGATTTATCAAGGAACGTAACAAGAGAATTTCAGTGCATTTCAACTATATTTAACTATCAAATTTTTTAAGTGTACAGAATAATGATGGATTACCATTTTGAAACCAAAATGCCACATTCTCATGCAAAGTAAGTCACTGAGATGTCTATGAAATATTTGTTTGTTACATATCACTGATATTCAACAGAGAAAGGAAAAAAAAGAAAACAAAATCAATTATTTGTCAACACAAATGAAATTATGAAAAGCAGGTGTCCAGATAGAGGAAAACACGATTTGTAGCAACCTACTTTAAGAAAAAAAAAAAGGCATACATGAGATGCCTTTTTTTTTTTTTTTGTTTTTTTTTGACACACTAGTGAGAATTTAATAGAAGTTTCTGCAGCTATTTGTACCATTTGTACCAAATATCACGAATTATTTAATCAGGTACATCAGTGTTTTTCAGGTGGTGGTTTGTGACCTTCTGATGGCTATAAGACAGCAGAAAAAGAGCTTGCAGAACCTTTAAGAAACCACATAAAGTATCAAGTTTAAAAATTAGGTTTTCAAAAGTACTCTGCTGCTTTAATGAGATTTTACCTTGAATTTGAAAAGAAACTGAATTGTATGAATTTTAAAATAAATATTTCAATACTTCCATACTTGTATTTTATAATCTACTTTCAAGTAGTATTAACATTTCTTAGTGGTTTCAGATGCCATTTCATAACCATGATGGATAAAGTGTTCTTAACTACATTTATTGTACTGAATTGCTGGGTATTGGCAAAGTGATATACATTTTTGTTTTATGTGATCAAAACCACACTCAGATCTGACTGAAAATTTTCGGCAGGTGGACAGTATAAATCTATTTAGGAATACCTTTTGAGAAACGATGATATTGTTTGAAGAATAGATGTTGTTTGGGTTTTTTTTTCCAAAACATAAGAGTGTCTATAACTCAGAATTTTGTCTAGTTCCATGCCTGTTTTTCTTGAACTACATTAATATAAATGACTTCCAGTTTATCTAAAATGAAGATACTTGGGCAATTAATTTCTGAACTTGAGAAAAAGTTGTTGATATCAGCTTTCTACACACTATGGAGAAGAAATTTCTTTTTCAGACAACTGGGTTTTTTTAGCAGTTTCCTGAAATCAAATAATGTGGTAGAAATGTCAATGAATGGCTGATGATCTTCAGAGTAGTTTTTAAAACACCACTCATCTATTAATAAAATAGAATGCTTAAATCTGTTTTACAGTTACTAATTTACTTTTCTCACTATTATTATTCAGATCATCTACATCTGAAAAGTGACTTAGCTGGAAATGCTACTGGAATGCAAAGGTCTAAATGCATAATTTCCTCAATGTCTTGAGATAAATCATGTTTGATATGCAGCTGCTTTATAATATTTTGTCTTTCTCATAATTCTGAAAGCTTTAATCTCTACTATAAACTTATTATAATACTCCACAGGGTATTATTATACATGCCTCCAAGAAGTGCATTATTAAAATGGCATATCAAGAATTTGCTTTCCTTTCAGATTTACTGATCATTTACATCTATGAATGAATTCTGTTCATATAATTTAGTTTCTCTTTCCCAAACAACAAACAGCTATGGTGGACAAGGCAACTACTGCTACTATTAAACAGTGTCTACAACAGTGTAGGAAAGACAAAGAGGATTTTAAAAAGAGATTTTAAAATACTATAATGTGTCAATTTGCAACATGTGATGCAGACAGATGATCAATCCAGAGCAGAGAAGGGCTTTTTTCTTTTTAATGATTAATTGTTAATTTGTGAAAAAAGATATATTTCAGAGGATCAAAGCTATATGAATTTGAGTTGCATTCATTAAATTATTATTGCTAAAAAAGGAAAATTTTCAAATATCTTGAATATGTTCCTTTGAAAATATTAAAATATTTCTCATCAGAAATGCAGCAACATTTATTTTTCATTTTCTATTTCCTGTTTACAAGCTGACCTAGATTCCATTAGAGAATTTAAAGAATTAGTCAAATGGTTTTATTTTGGGTTTTAAGAAATATTTTAGATTTACCTCTTGCATATCCCTCATACTGACACAGGATATACTTTATCTATGTAAATTTTACTCTGTTGGTTAGCAGAATGTATTTCTTAAAATAGAAGGAAATAGAAGGTTCCCCTGTGCAGATATGAATAATGTATTTTCTCTGTCTCTATTTAAGCAGTGTATACAACTCATGCTACTTAGTAAAATGACTGATATGAACCTCTGCCGGTTTGGAATTTGTATTCAAAACAGTGGATTAAAAAATATGCTGTCAACTAGAGATCACACATGTAAAGCTGGTACTCATTTCTCCCTTACTGACATCTTTACACCTGGGGGTCAAGAAATATTTCAATATTTCCAAGTATTTAACTTTTATATATTGTGGTTTTGCCAACATAGATTGTGGCTTTTTTCAGTTATCATAAGAATCCTGTTACTAAAAAAAGGTTTGCAAATATAAACCCAAAGTAAAAATCTACACATTGACTTGGTAAACTTTTTGTAACTTTCTATAGATTAAAATAATTGTGACATTTATTTTGTTGTCTGTAGGTAATGAGTTGGAGCAGTCTGGGGCCGCAGAAAGGTAAGACACACATAGAGGAGAAGGAAAGTCAATGGATGTGCCAAGACTCATGCTATCCCTCTTCCTATCCTTGTAAACGAGCTCTCCTAACCCCAAAATCCCACAGAACACAGGGCCTTCCTCTTCCACAAGTGAAACCATTTTGTTCCAAATTAGAATTAATAACTTGTTAAAAAATAATTTTTAAAATGTTGTTTTGCAGAAATATCTAACAATTTCAAATACATATTATTTCCATTTATACTGGTATCAAAAGAACAGCTGGATGCCCTGGAGCTTAAGAAAACTGTTTTCAAGAGTCCTCTAGTGAGATCAAGAGTCCTTAAAGTAGACCATTGAACACTCATAGTGTTCAGTGGACTAGGAAATGTTCAATGGACTAGGTAGTGTTCAGTGGACATAGGTAAAATTAGGGTTCCCATTCAGTCCATTTCCTGGAATTCATGCTGCGAACTCCAGTAGTATCCATAAAGAATAACTTTTTTTTTAAAAAGAGGAACTTTTTAAAGAGGAACTTTTGTGATAAAGGTGACAAAATAAAGTGATTAAAAATCTTTTGGATACATTCATAAGTATTAACATGTGCACCTCTGCAAAATGTATAAGAATCTTTGCTGGAAAAATAATTTTTCCTGAAGTTTGTTGTATTCTGGTATTTTTAACCAAATGCTTATATTTTCACGATGATTTTTTTTTTTTTTTAATTGAAATGCAAGGGTAAATGTGCAGGCCTTGAGAATCCTTAATCTTGTTCCATGTTCATGAGCTATCCTTAATCAAGAAGAAAAATTATATATTCATGAGAAGCTCTCTTTGATATATGTGAGGACCTAACTTTTAAAAGCACAATTTGGATTTCTTTTTTGTGACTTGGCAACATGAGTCTTAAGTAGGAGAAAGGTAAAAAACTGGTTTATGGAATAGGTAATGGCCTAAACCAGTAAGTATTAACATGACTTTTTTTTTTTTTTTTTTTCGCCCTCAATATCCAATTTTGCAACTCAAGGACAATAAATTTAAATAAAGAGGAAATTTTCTTGACTTAAATCAGAACAGTAGAATGGCATTCCGTATAGTATCTCATGTTATGTTCATGCTCTGTGTGTAACTGACTTGGACATGTGTTGGCATTATACCCTTATTATAGCCTCTGAAATTCTCATTAACCCAGAAATCACCTCACTAGGCTCAAATCTGAGTTCTAAATGCCATGTACATGCCACTGTTTTCAATTCAGTGGGTATGCATTATCATAGCTACACTTGAAACAACTAAATATTTTAATATTGACATAGATGATAAAGCAGAAAAATAATTTCCCTATATAGGGAAATAAATGATCTCTTCTGAGAATATAAAAAATAATAGTTACTGAGGAGGAAAAGTAAGGAATAAAATGTCATTGAAGAGTTTTTCAGTGATATTATTAAGGGAATAGAAAAAGGGAAGAAGCATCAAGGAAATGTATGGAGTGCTGGAGAGAGAAAACTTTTAAAGCAAGAGCTTGACAAAATAAGCAGGTGATGTGACAAAGGTTAAAGCGAACTTGATACATGGTTTCTTAAGAGTGGGTGAAGGCATAGCCAGAATAGCTAGACCATTAAAATAGCTATATAGTATCAAAACAATAAATAATATGAAGAACATAACAAGCCAAAAGGTTATGTAAAAGTAATTCATTCTAGAATTTAAAGTCCACTAAAACTCAAAAACTTGAAAATTAAGAAAAATAGTAGAAATACAAGAATTAGAATGCGAGTTTTCACTTCTTAGAGAAATACCACAGTGTGCTTGAAAGTCTAAACTTTCATTCTGGGAGACAAAGATCTACACATGAGACAACCCAAATTAATCCCTTAAGGAAAAGCATGAGAAAGGTATTCCTCATAGACCTGATGTCTCAGACAAAACCCCTTCTCATAGAGACCTTCACTTTTGTTCTGACCTGAAACCACTTCTACACATGCCCTGCCACTCCTCTAAACATTCTTACATAAAGTTTATTTTCTTTCCAGCAGTAGTACCATTACCTGAGTTGTCCTTGAGAATATATTTTCTTAAAATAAAAATCTATCTTGTCGGAAAGAGATTGAAGCAACATGCACACAGATAATGCTTAACTGTTTGACAAAAGTGAGATCTAACCATAAAGAGCCTGGAGGAGGCTAAAGAGCCAAACCAGACTATTTGAAAAACTGGAAACACATGACAACTCATTGACATAAAGTCTTCTCACTTTTGAAAACCATTAGCTTCCTGTGATTAGGAAGTCCAGATCACCTGCAATTTTGTAATGATATTTTAAATATTGTTTTCCTAAAGGGTCTTAAGCTGATATAGACAGATACATTTTAGCTGACATAAACTGTGACACAATTTTGGTCCACATCTTGAGGAAACTGCATCTCATTTGGAAGATTATTCTGTTGAATTTCCTTTGATGGATCTGCTTCAACCTCTGCAGATTAAACATAGAAGAAAGCTTGGAATATACTCTCCAGTGGCTGGTACTTGGACTGTATCTAAACAGTCCAAGCTGAAAACAGCCCATCCAAAAGGTAAAAAAACCAAAACCCAAAACTAAAACAAATCAGAAAAGGTTTGGTGAATTTACTTTCACTCATTTTTTTAAGGCAAGCACCATTTTTGAAAGAACCAGAGGGAGACTTTTGACCTTCTGCAGTACAAAATAGAGTAGTAGACTATGAAGAAGCCAAACAGTATTTTTTTTTTTTCATTTTAGCATTGAATTCTATTTTAAATTACTATCAAGGATAGAATAAAAAATGCAGGATAAGACATGTAAAATCATTGATTCTTCTCTGTTGCTTAGAACTACCTCTGGAGTTCTCTGTATAATTATAGATATAAGCAATAGGAGCTGTTTGATGGACTGTGGAAAACTCATGTACTCCCTGTAACTATCCACCACACAAGACCCCATCCTCTGAACCCCTTTTTTCATATACCCAGCCTATATGAGCTTCAGATACATTTTTTGGCTCCAACAAGAATCCAAACCATACCCTCTGCACCCACAACCACAACACTGCTGGAAACTCCATGTCTTCCATCTAATATAACCATGACCTAAACATGAAGCAAGATATGTCCAAAGTTGAGGGTAGTCTGAAGCCATGTGTCTAAAACTGGGTAAGCTAATAGCAGTAAATGCTAATAATACTAGCTGATTTTCTGTTACCATCTCTAGTTAGGCACTGGTTTGCAGGAAACACATAAAAACTTAATTATCTTTTGCCTTTCTATCAAATACAGATGAAAATGCCTAGCTGCTTCACAAATTATCAGGGAGATGAGGAGAGAGAATAAAGAGCAAAATTAAGAAGCCTTGTTTTCTTTGGGAAGGGTCTAAATAGTGGCATCTAAAATGAAGATACTCCTGGGAAGGAGAAAAAGAACAACTAGAGTGAAAAAAATAAAGAAATTTAATGTTACTCAAAAAAACAAAACAAAACAAAACAAAAAACCAAAACCACCACAAAAACCCCAGCACTTTTATTATTGCAGTAGTAAGCTTATTCACTTGAAATCATAAGAATGATAGGAAATGAAAATATTATAGATGATCCAGCAGCATTACTTGGAATTAATCATGTCTAGTACAAGTTTTATGGACTATAAGTATATCAAACCACATTTAATCAGAAAAAATACAGAAAAAAGGAGCATGCAGGTATGGTAGAATAAGACTATTTTGTTTAGAGTCCAAAGTGTTTCAGAAATGAGTTCTGGCATCATTAACATCATCCCCTAGGCATTGAGGACTGTTCACTTTTCATTAAAAAACCCGAAAAACCAGTAAAACACTTCTGCCTGGAATACCTGTGAAAATTAAATACAGCAAAGCATTTGCTTTCATATCTCATCTATGAACTATGGAACTATGTGGAACTAGAATTTCTGGAACATGCAGCAGCAGCTTGGGTCTGGAAGCACTGTAGCAGCCATAGGGGAACCTCAGATGCAACAAGCCTTGCTGGAGCCAAAGGCACAGATCAGAGTGCTATTGAAGCCCTGAGAACTCTCAGCTCGGAACACCTCTGCTGATGGCACTGCTGTTGACTTGAGTGGGCTTCATGTAAAGGAAAATCCTCAGCTGCCTTCACACTAATCTGCAGATTTTAAAGTTGCTTCGCTTTTCATTAACTCATCACTGTGAAAATGCTTTCTATTGCTCCAAGCTTTATACTGGTTTTGAGATAGGATTCATAGGGTATTATATTTGCATTTATAACCTTGTTAGCCTGAGACAGCTATGCTCGGAGCCCATCTGTGTTCCACGGCATGGCATAATCATAAAGCAAGCATAATCTGATAATAAAGAATTTTAGTTCTCCCTGTTGTTCCTTTTGAAAGGCTATTCTAGAACCTCTTGCATCTGAGAGGCAGAATGTTAATTTCTATCTAATATTTCATTCAATATCCACCATCATACTGTTGAGTTTCATAATATTCTTACTCTAGTGCTCAAGATCTTCTGACTGCCAGTGCTACCAAACCTGTGTACCTCCTTCTAGCACAAAGAGAGTTACTAAAACTGGAAATAAGGTCAGTCTTGAAGAAACTCTCCTTGCAATCTCTCTCCAGCCTAAAGGAGGGATTTAAATAACACATGCTTACTATATACTACTCAAAATTCTTTAAATACAATCTTCCCTGGTTTTCCTTCTTATTTTGCATTATATATATAGCACTACATCAAATGCTTTATTTAAATTTCATATGGGAGATCAAACTAAATTCTGTTTTATAGAAGACCAGGTATCTTATCTTATTAAGGGAAAAATATTTATTTGGATTGACACAGTCAACCCGCCTTCTATTTAATCTCATTTTTTACTTATCTTCAAGCCCTTAATAATTATTTTCTTTAATGAATCTTTCAAAATAATATTGTAAAGCTTTGTATACTAGTAAGTTCAGACTAAAGGGTCTAACATACTTTTTGGATTCTTTTTCACCTGTTTTTTCTATCCATTTCACTAGAAGTGTTACCTTTACCAAACCATCAGTCCCATAGTGTCTGTTTTCCCGTTTGAAAGATTTATTATCAATTTTGGCTATTTGACCTTATTTTCATATTTCTTTCTGATGCCTTCTCTGGTTGCAGGCTTTATAGAATTGATATTTTGCGCTTTTAGGAACCCACCCCTAAAATGCCACAAAAGGTGACATTTACAAACCATCGGGCAACCCTGAGGGAAACAGAGCCTTTGTGCAACATCTGTGTATTTTTAATTCTTATCAGAGGTAAAGGAGGGTCCTACTAGCTTCGGTTGTCCTTGCTGCTCATCTCATTATGCTCAACATTAGCTTGCAGGATTAGCTAATAGTCAACAGCTTATAAGGTTTGACACAGAAGAGGGAAAACTATTAAATTTGATCTTGCAGTTATCCCCAGAGAACAACAACAAATTAATTTACTCCCTTATTAAGGAGGTCATTGAGGGCAAAGCTATCTGCATTTACCTACTGTCTGTCTCCTTTTGTGCATGGATATTACCTATTAATGCACCATGTTTTAATGCATTATTAGGCTAAAAATAATATTTTGAGACACATTATATTAGCAGTTTAGTTTTCATAACTGTGTTCCTGTGAGAAAAGTAGTGAAAGAAATATGAAGATTAAATTATTAAGATATAATTTATTTTCCTGATTCTAAGGCATGATTCTTTTATGCTGCTTATCCCAGCTAATGAAAGTCAGATTTAATTAGTTTTTGGGATTTGACACAAAAGGGCTTACCAGATTTCACAAAGGATTGTAGAAAAACATTTTCTGAAAATAAAACCTCACAAGCTATTATTTGAAATTGTAAGGCAGGAGGAAGATGTAACAAAAGTACTTGAGCACATAGGAAGGAATTATTTTAAATCTCAACTGAATTTTATTTTTACAGAATGCATCTTTAATAGCAATTACAGGTGTTTCTCTGTCTAAGGCCTCAAAACTGACTATAGAACAAAGAGTGGCCGAGGCGAAGTTTAGATATGTGAAGCTAATATAAAACTTTATTTTTTGGATCCAAAATATGTCCAAAATAGATTGTGCTAAAATCCCAGGACTTTTGGGGCAAACACTATGAGCCTTGTATTAAAATCTTAGTCCAAATTTTATAGTCATTTTCATGATCAGTAATCAAGGTGGTCAGAATTCCACTTTTTAAATTCAGTAGTGAGCTGTTTAAAAATCAAGGTTATTAATAATTTTCCAGTATCATCTTTTT
>JANHGN010000075.1:3042-13552 GCA_024605025.1 Megaceryle maxima
CTATTTACTGTGTAAATGTTCAGGACACATAAATAGAAAAAATACAATACAAATGGATGAAGTAAATTTGTTCTGAATTTTCAAACATTGTTCTTGATGACTCTGACACTGTCATTCTTAACAGCTAAAATATTTAAAAACAAGGTCATAAAAGAATGGATACATGAGCTACTGAGGTGAACTAGTGCCTCTAGACATATTGCTTCCTATGCACCCACCCTGCCATGTCTTTAAAATGGTCCTCTCTTATGTAAAACTCATGAAAAATTGAAATGATTGTAGATTTCCCCAAAAAGCAACAAGTTATAGAGCAGGAACAATCTCTTATTTTTTTTTTTCCTCTACCAGCAGCACTCAGCTTTTACAGACCTTTGAAATGAAACAGAGGGGTTTTAAAAATAGCCAGAGAAAAACCCAATACTTTGCTTTTATGTTTCCTCTGGTACTGTGGGGTTTTGCCTCCCATGTCTCAGATGAGTAAGGGAAACAGAAACTGCGTGTGTGCCAGCCACTGCTCCACAAGAGGACACACATACACTTCTTTGACTTACTACTTCTTATATTCCTACTAGACCACTGTGACAATTTAGTAGCCTGCTTCTGTTGAAAGTTTTTGTCCACTTTAAAAAAAGAAGTATGTTCAAAAACATTTATCCAATTTTATTTCTTGTCAGCATCAACACAAAGAACTAAATATTTCCTAACAAAATGGGTTTTTGTTAATGCAGACTTCTCATAATGATCTCTGTGACCCCATTTTCCCCCAAGAAAACAATGAAATAGCATCCTTCAGGTAGACTTAGGCACATAACAGTAATTAATTAAGAAGACAAAACAATAGGTTGATTGACTCCAGAATAAACTCCCATTCTTCTAAAGTAAACTTCAAGTCTGACTCACTTGGAACACATTGCTGAAGGAGATGGGAGCTCTTCAGAAGTTTCTGACCCTCATAGATATTATACTAGAATAACAGTAACTTTTTAACAGTTAAAAAAAAAATAATAAAAAATGCTGATTTACTCAAGTCTAGGCTGTCATTGGAAAGACCATAAATTTCAAATAGATTTGTGCAAAAAAGATTTGATGGTATTTGCTTTTCAGATGTGTCTAAATCAACTACATTGTTGTATTTCATTATCATAATAACTCAATCCAGTGCAAGTCTGAGAATACTGTTTTGATTTAGTTTTAATGGCAATAACTTCTGTTATTTAGTGCTATTTAATGAGCACAGAAGTAAAATTAGTCTAATGTTAGACTGCCATTAAAGCATATTGGGAACTAATCTGCAATTTCTTACACAGCTCCCTCTGCTACTGACATTAGAAACAGTATTGATACCTTTCAATGACTTGTTTGTAAATAGCAGTTGAAATACAAATGACAAATTTGATAAAATTTTTACTTTCAAATATTATGACAGTCTGTACAGTTAGTTATCAAAATAAGAACTTTCAGATCCTTACATGGAGAAGAGGGCTCTTAATGTATCATCCTACTGATTGACCAGTTGGATTTTCCATTGTTCCTGGCAGGGCATATTCAAACATGTTTTGATGAGGCTGTAGAACTTATAATACTTTCTTACAGCCATCACTAATAGTTTAGCCTTAGAGGAGCCTTCCCCAACATACTGACCTCTGGAGTTTTAGAGAAAGCAAGTATAATAAACCAGTCAGAAGCAGTAGACTGAAACAATTGCAGAGGTCAATTTCACCTTACAACAATTCACATGTCAGCTTCAGAAGTAACAGGGAGTTCCACGGCAGACACTTGCTGCCAACATCTACAAAGGCAGTATGCTTCTTTTCTTGTCCTTGGGGAATAATTGGACAGCTTGGCTCTGGGCCAGAGCACAGATGGTATTCTAACATTATGGATGGGTTGGGAGGTAAGGAGAGTGGCTGGTTACAACCACTGGAGCATTTACTCTTTGAAGTCAACAATTTAGTTACATGGTCTCAGTTACTGGGTGTGACAGCCATAAAACGATGGGAAAACTATAATACATGTTTTGGCAAGTAGTCCCTACTACTTTCAGAAAATTTGAAAGTAGCAATAGTTTCCTAACATACAGAAAATTTAAGATTGCCCTTTCATCTTGCCAGTGTGTTGTTTAACAAAATTTGATCTGTCAAGGCAAATTTATTTTAAAATTCCAGAAACAGTGATATGTGATGGAAAAATGTCACAACAAGACTACCAAGGTGCACATATGCTTTGCACTTTTTAAAAGAGATGTATTAATATTGGGTCCAATAAAACTTTTTCTGGCAAGCTAACTTATTCAGCCCTTTCAGACTTTTTACTGGTTTGCTGACTATAAGAAAACAGACTTTCATAAATATGCTAGTTCATTATAAATTCTTTAAAAGACTTTTTGGAAGTTGCAGACACTTAATTTCAACTTAATTTCAATTATATCTATGGCTTTTTGATATTGTTACTCTGTGATCTGATTTTGGTGAACTATGTCACATAAGACTTCTAGCTTGAGATGGAACAGATTTTAATAGATGATATATGAAAACTACCAGCACAGTTGTAGTGAAGTTGGCTTTGACTGTCTATGCTTACAAGCATGGTTAAAGACTGATGTTAGAAGCCTGTTCTTTTCTACTTTACTATGCACAAATAAGTTTGAGAAGTTATGAGTCATGTGATCTGTACTAGATTTCAAACAGAATGAAAATCAGATCCCATGTGTCTACCGTTTCTTTTCAAATACACACATCTAAGTATCATTTGCCAGATTAAAATGTTCATATATTTGGTTAGTGACAATACTGTGTAGCTAATTGTCAGTACTACCTAATTTTACTTCGAACAGGCGTCTAGCTATGAGAAAGCCTAGTATTTTGGATGCTGACTGGCAACTCTGAGCAATTACTCATGTGAGTGGACATTAACTGGACAGTACACTCTCCTATTTTGTTTGAACAAATAGCATTCTAGTGCTTACAGAAATGTTTTTCTGCCATGTAGACTACGGTGTGAGAAAAAAAGTCTGAGATGTGACAAATATGTATTTAAAGTTTATGTATATTTGATCTTATATCAGTGTTCAGTTTTGGACATAGGAATTCAGATAAGAAATGCAGTATGAAAATGCTCTGCAGATACAGAAAAGTACTGAAAATATGCTATGCCAAAAATCAAAGTATAATGTGCAGAGCTTGTCAAGCTTTTCCTATGAATGCTATTTGCTCTGCAGTTTTTATATCTCAATGTATTAACCTTCATAATCACTCAGCCTAGAGGGTGGTTCAAAGCAACGTACTTTGTGACAAAGCACTTTGTGACAAAAACTCAACGTACTCTGTGACAAAAACTGCCCCCAAAATGATCAAGGGTGAAATGAGGGAAAAAAAGGAAAATGGTCCTCAAATTATCTAATGTATTTCAGCACAGATAGTTATTTTGAACATTGCAAAGTTGTGCTGCCCAGATGATAGAGCTGAATGAAGTCAATTGCTCTTACACAAAGATCCCATTTATTTAAGAATAACTTAATCTGGTTTTTGTGCAATGCTTGGAGGATGTACACTCCTAGGTTGTGGGGTTTTTTTTCTTATAATAAAAATGGAAAAAGAAATGAGAGGAAAATAAAGAAATGGATATTTTATTTTCAATTTATGCTAACTAGTGTAATGCTATATTAACTTACCCTTGCATCTGTAACCTTGAATTCCCTCAGAATATACTGTGGCATGTTGTACTCTGCCATTGGATCTACCACAAAATACTGATATCTGGCTGAGCGTTCTGCAGGCCAGTACTGATGGCATTTTTCCTACAAAAAAAGTGAAGCAAAATACATTTCCTATTACTCAAGACCACTACCATAAACTGATATAAACCCCTCTTTACTCAGATAAGTATAATACTCATGTAAACTGCTATTAGTGACAGGAACATGAACTGTTTGCATTGGACGTAAAGTTCCATACCTAGAATAAAAAAATGATCTTCAATATTGCATTGTAGAGGGATTGTCTCTGGTCACTGTACATCTGAACTCATTTATACTTCTGCTCAGTTCTATTATTTATCAGTGACAAGAGCTATCCCTAGACTAATTTTTAATACAGACTGGAATTTAAATCTTGTGGCCACCTTCTGCTTGTTTTCTTCTTTCTTGTTTAAGCAAGTCCCACAGCCTCAGACAAGATTCTATCTCTGCATCCACTAGCATGTCCTGAATCATCTCTATTCCCCAGGTATATGGCCTGACTCAGATTTCACTTATCACATATCAGCTTATCTTGATGCAATCCTGCCCAGATAGTAAACTTACTTGTTCTTTCCATTACACAAAACAGCACTTAAGTGAGTTTAGGAGTGTAAATTGGGTGCTGAAACTTTAAAGAAAATATTTAGATCTCAAAAATACCATTTCTTTTAACATTGTTAAAAACAGATGCTGTAAAAGTGAACCTTACAAATAATACATTTTCATTTTTCAATAGACAGTAATGATGTCTCTGCATATGTCAGAATATCAGCTTGCAAGCTCAGTTGCTGAATCTCAGGGTGTGCCACAACAAAATGCCATGTCTAGCTTGTCTATTGCAACACATCAACAGGTTGGAAAAACTTACACCTCTTGATCAGCAATGCCAATGATATTTCAAAAGGAGAAGGAATTTAAATCCTCACCTTTATCTTTATACATTCGTATAACAATGGAATTTTAATAAAAAAATCATAATGAACATTTCAGTAAAGGAATATTACAGCAGTACTTACTCTGCCCATTTCTCGTAGCTTAGTGAGCATGACCACAATTGTAGAATTATGCTCCCAGAGCATTCTCCAGAAGTCTTCAGTTGTTTCTGCTAAAGGACCCTGTGTAGCTATGTAAGCTTTTTGTTGTCTATGTTGAAAAAAGTGTAAATTGAGAACAACATTTTAATCAAAAAAGTGAACTGATACAAATGTTCTTTGTTCATGTGTAAACATTATCTAGAAGAAAAGATTATATACTATTAATAGTAACCACATTAAAACCTTATTAGGATTGTTTAATCAAACTATGACTTTTTATTTTTAGTACTTAAAGAGGGAAATTACTCTGTTACTATTAGGATGTATGCATCATTATTATTTAAATTTTAATGCAACTCGGTTCAATTTTGTGTGCTGTAAAAAGCACTTAAGAAACAGTTGTGCTGGTTTATTTTGTAGAAATAGCTATCTAACAACCTATTAAGTTTAGGAAGTATAGCACCAAGCAGTTTCTTCATTAATTCTTTTTTGACATCCTGATGCCTCCAGCAAAAGTAAGGTAAAATTCAGGGAAAAGTAAGAAAATTCAGGGATGGATTGCACTGCATTTCCAAGTCTAAATACCCTACTACTGAAAGCTACCACCAGGCTGTTAAAAGCTTTATAAGATGATGACCAGTTCATTTTGTTCTTGCTTCACTTCCTTCAATCAAAAGAAACACCTTTGTGTGTGACAGTGGAGATGAATGTGGTTTCCAATTATGAGCAGAGGCTCAGAAAATGCTCTCTGTGGACATGGATACTCAAGTATATCTGAACTCCCTTAGGGAAACTATACCACTTCTCCTTTATGCCTTTTTCTACAAGCTGCTTAGACTTAAGGCTGAGGGTATACTGTTCCATGTTGTCATGAAGATGCCGGTGGCCTACATATTGTTTATGTATTAACTGCTTTTGGCAGCTAGGTCTAGTCCTAATCAGTGTTTCAAGATCACAGGTTATCACCTTGACATAGAGGACATCTCCTGTATGTTATTGCTATGTATCTTTTAAAGCAGAATAGCTGTGATGAAATAGACATTCCAAATTATGAATGTGCTTAAAATCTCCATCACTTTCATCGTGTAAAAAATATTGGGAGTTCTTAATTGTTTAAAGGTAGCTAAAAATATAATATTTAAGTTTCTATGTAATTTACAGAATTTTCCTGTATTGCACAAGTGAAAATCTAAACCTTTTATTAATACTTAAAATTAATAAATTAATATTTAAAAAATCACACAATCAAACATAGCAAGCACAGAGAATCATACTAAATTTCAATACTACATTTTTAAAATTTTTGATATAATTACATAAATCATTTTGTAAACTTTTTAAAAAGCCTACATGAGAACACATCAAAATTAGTACCTGTATCCATCAATGAAACTGGCATTAATGTAATCAGAGCCTTCTACTCCTCGGATTGGCTGTAAGCATACCCTTGTAGACTCATATGGCATAATATTGACAAGGCGATTTTTGAATTTATTACATGGAAGATTGGCACTGATGAATCTTGAAGTGTGAGCCTTAGAGCTAGCAAGACGCTGTTGACAATAAAATAGAAGTATTAAGACCAGGTATAACAAAAAGAAATGACATCAGATTTTATGACCTCTGCTCATTATCCATTAATGAATAATTAATTTACTTTCCATATACTATTGCATTACCTAAATATTTGTAGAACTTCTTTTAATACCTGATAAAAGTTTATAATGTCTGCTGCATTAATATATATGGACAAATTTGAGTAACAAATTGTTACTCAAATACACATTTCAAGATATTGAAACAATAAAGGAAGAGCAGTTTTAAATGGTCCTCACCAAACAGTTCTTGTCTGGACACCAACTGAGGATAGAACTGTATATTTTACAAAGGATTGTCTTCCTAATTTAAAATTTTATTCTGTTAATTTTAATCTGCTTCTGATTACTGAAAACAACTGGTGGAGGACAGAGCAGTATTAAGTGTTACACCATTTGGTTTTGGTTCCCCACAACATAAAATCCCAGTACCTTAAATTCCAGTTCCATTCCTGTGACATTCTCTCCTGTTTCTATCTGTGTCAGCTTCTGAATATATGCATACAGGTTTCTGGCTGGCACTTCGGTATTTCCACAAGTCACTGCCTCCAGCAGTGCATCGTGGATAAAGATGTATTGGTCCTCAGTTTGAACCATGTAATTCCTCTGCGCTCTCATTAGAGTTACGTGGCCATAAATATCTACAGTCTTTTCATGCTTTATTCTCTCTAACATGGCATCTATCACAATGAAACAGCCAGTCCTGCCGACCCCAGCACTAAAAGAAATGAACACAGGAAGGAAAATATGAAAGACTATTTCATGCATTGTGCTTACTTTTATTGCATTCAAGTTTTAAAGTTCTGTAGCACTGATTAGAAGAGCACATTTTTCTGAATATGAACATCAGCATTTATGAAAGAGGTTGGTGCCCTGAAATATGTAAACTCATTTAACACACATTAGAAGTAATTGAGGACATGGAATTCTTTTATATGATGTCTTTATATCTTGCAGTTTCAGGTTTGACTATAATAGAAATAAACCACATTGCACCAACTTCTAGAAATACAGGGAAAAATTACTGGAGATGATGAATCCTCTAAGAATTCAAGGTTTTTTGAGCACTATTTCTAACTCATTAAACATGCTGGTTTTGCTATTCTGTTTAGACCGGTGAATTTATTAGCAAATAATAATGTTTCAGAAAATGAGTCATGTATTTCTATTGCACTTTGGAGATAAACTTTTAAGCCCTTTTCCAGCTCTTGTTAATGGGGCTGTTATTAACAAAGCTTGTTTTGTCCTCTGCTCTTTAACTTAGCTGGTCTGTACTGTTATTCTTTGCAATGCAGAGCCATGACTGTTTAGCTGTGATAGCAGTAGGCTGGGGAAGTCCCCAGCTCTCACTTCGATATCTATCCTGCATGTCTAGGAAAACATAAGAAAGATCTGGAATGGTAAGAACCTGGATCAGTATGCTCAGTTGTCACGTTATTTCAAAAGAACTAAAATGTGCTTAAAACCAAAGTTTGAAATCACAGCATTGAATTATGTCCACATGGGACAAGTAATATTATTCTGGGCACAGGTAGATTTAGCACTTCCTCGCAGGTTCTGAGTTAAGTCAGGTTTTGTTTTTAGGCAGAGCTGAAGTGAAGTTACATCAATCCTGTTGAGGACAAAGAAACTACTACTTCTTGGCTCTCTGCACAGTAAGGTATTCCTCAGGAACAACTCTGAGCTAGAAAGTTGCTTTCCTCTCTTTGATGGGACTTGAGAGCAGAAAAAGACAGGTCAGCTTCTTTAAGCCTGGCACAGGAATAAACCTTTATCATGAAATACTCATTTGGATCTAAGAGCATTAAACCTGTGTTAGGAGCAGACCTACTTAACAGCAGTTTATTTTCCTGATACCTAGTGTCAAATGTACCAGACTTTCAAGGATTTTCAGTCATTCCCTCTCTGTCTTATAGGTGTCATCTGTTACATGCACAGGCTACCTTTAATATCTCCTGATGATAATGTTATGCAATCAGGAGAGGAAAAAGCAACACAGTTCTCACCTTGATGTGATTACTATTAGTCACACATGATCCTTTATTACACATTTGTCATAATTGGAATGATGTAGAAGAAATTTGAAAAAGACTACAGAATACTTGTATATGACTGAACTTTATGAAATTTTATTTCAACTATTTGTATACATGTAGCTATATAAAGCACAAAGTAAAATATAAATTTTTTTTCTATCATTTTTATATGTGGGTTCACATGTCTGTGATAATGAATGGTAAGTTTCTGGCTTCTAAACTGCTTAGGTTTTTTCAGTTAGTGACATGGCATGCACTATGTAGTATAGTAAAGAACAATTTATAAACCCTCAAGATATTAACATTATTGAAATTAAGGATATTCAAGAACACCATAAATTGACTTTTTTTTTTTAATACAAGATAGATAGAAAGAAAAATAATTATAATCCAGCTTCTAGAGGACCCAAAATCTTCTCATAGTTCCTATATTTTCATGAGATATTAAGTATCATAAATCTATCCTGAAATGGGTAATTTTTTATTATTTTTTTGAATGGTGCTTTAAGAATCTTTGTCAGATACCAGCAAAATGCATTACGTACAACCAAATCAGAAAGAAGTACAGAGCAGCAATATGTTTTAGTCTCACATGAAGTAAGTTTATTTCTAAGATTTAATATTTACATATTGTTAATCATATATTCTTTCCACCAGCTACACTTCCAAGAAGCAGATCCCCTTCAAACAGCTGAGAACTTCTGCCAACAGTCCAAATGCATCAATATCAACTTTCTTAGATACCACTCTGACAAGAATTAATCAATATTCTGAGCTTAAGAAAACTTAGCAATCAATGATACTGATCAATGGAAGTTGTAGATAAAGAAAATATACAGATAAATTAAATGGTGGCTATCCAAGCTAAATGGGAGTTCATCTACCCTGCATAATAAAAGCTCTGCACTCAAGGAAACTGTAGTGACCTTAACATTGGTAATAATCATGGAGAAAAACTAAAAAAAATTGTTTCACTTTTTTTTTTTTTTTTTTTGGATTGCAAGGAAATCACCACAGGTAGCACATTTTTGTGTGCCAGATTGGTTTAAAGTTTTAAACCATTCCTTAAATGATACCTCTTTGCATTCAATTATAAGTCTAACAAATGCTGGCCAAGTGAGAAATAAGAAGGTTTGACTGTGCAGATCTTCTCAGTAGTTTAGAATATGTTTGTCTTTCCTATCATGTATTAATGAATTAATATTTCAGCACTGTGTTTATAACTGGACATGCCATTTTTCATCTCAAACATTAAAAGGTTCACTGTTACCTACAGACTGCAACTGCAAAATTCCAATCCAGTTAAAAACTTGCACTTTTGGCTGGAACAAGCAGTTTTCATTTATTCTCTTCACATCTTGCATTATAATTTATATATTTATTCTTCCCATAAGCAAATTCAAAGAGGAGGAGTTATTAGCATACTCTACCACTGTTTTTTTGGGGGGGTTTAGTTTATGGGTTTCTCTAGAGATTGTGAAGATCATGGCAATAGATCAAAACACATTATTATGCACCAATGTTTTCATGGTAAGGATGAAGGTGCTGACACTCTACATTTATTGAGGCATTCGGCACCACTGGGCTCCTGACACACACCCCTCCAGACCACTTTATTGTGATAATCATGATATTTTACTACATTAAGATGTTCTTGACATTCCAACTCTGCCAATTATAAATGAGCTGCATGCCTACCAGACTACCCTTTTCAGTTTCCATGTAAAAATGGAACTATGAATATTTGAACTTCCTGCCTCTTTGCCCCCACACACCTTCTACCTCCCAACTCCAATAATTTCCTCTACAAGAGCAAGAAATTATCTGATCTTTATCCCCCATTTCCTCTTCTCTTCTGCTATCATACAGACTTCTTAACATGGTACTGATACATAGCTGGGATGACATGCAGTTCAAATCCTCACTAATATGCCATTAGAACATATTTAAAAAAAAAAAAAAAAAAAATCCTGCCTAACTTCCACTAACAATCATAATTAAGCTAATAAGAATAACTTCACAAATTAATTCTACGCTTGTTATTGTCTTTCTTGCCCTTTTGGTTTTCATCTTTTGGTGTTACTGTCAAACTTAGATTTGAAAAAAGAA
>JANHGN010000076.1:0-17147 GCA_024605025.1 Megaceryle maxima
CAGTCTAAACCTACCTTGTTTCAGCTTGAAGCCATTCCCTCTGGTTCTATCAGTAATTACCCAAGAGACCAGCACCAACCTGCCCCTGCACCAGCCTCTGCCACCCAAATGGGTAATGGAGTAAACATGGGAGATGGGGGCAAACAGACCCATCTCAGCATGGCAGGTGAATGCTTTCTCAGGAGTTCAGCATCTCCACAGCACTTTTGGTTATCATGTCCTGTCTGTGGCCCTCACCCTGGCCCCCTGCAACTGTGCTGAGTGGATACAGGGAGGACGTCAAGGATGCATCCTGCAAGACACGAGTCCTTTCCAGAGGAGTGAAAGAGGGCAAGCTCAAATCCTGCTGTCAGGTCGGGGCAGAATTTGTCTGTCTACCTCAGGGCAGAACCTCAGGCTGAGTTTGCCTCAAGCATCCAGGACTGCTTTTTTGTAATAGCCTGCTCTCCCCTCTCTCCACTCGAGCCTTCCTCTTGCCACTGCCTGCTGTATGGAATCCACCACTGGCTTATTAAAAACTGTATGACTTGTGAGAAGTTGAACTTCAGCTGGCTGACAAGCTACCCAGCTCTCCTGCATGCCTCAGAAAGTCAGGTTACCCCTACTAGGGAAATCAATCGATCACTTACCCCAATTTAAACCCATTTGTTCAAGTAATGATAGAGAAACAAGCAGTATTTGCACGAAAATACGTTATAAAGAGCTTCTCAAGGCAAGCAAGCTAGCTGCCAAGAGCTCTGCACCCAGACAGCTAATGCTGGGGGCACTGAATGCAGTAAAGTCTCCAGAGAAAAATGTATCACTCGGCAGCTCCCAAAGGGACAAGGAGAGAGAAATAGGTATGTACCCAAGAGGAGCATTTTCTTATCAATGTAGCATAGCAAAGTGAGCCCCTAAGGCAATCCCAGCTCCATACAGATGTCATCTCATACCAGTTCACTATTGCAAAGCCGGAAGATTTGACTATTGCTAACAGATGGAAAAACTAAAGCTAAAACAAAAAAGGCCAAGTGATGAGCTGGTGTCAAGGTGGGGATGTCAAGTCTGAGCTGCGAGGGGTGATAAAGGCCCTCTCAACCCAGGGCTTACAGACCCAGATCTGCTCCTTTGCCTTCCAGGCTTCCACTTGCAGCTCAGCACAGAAGCTCTCAATGCAGGTTCTTCTTCCATGAATCTGACCAATGAAGCTTTGAAACAATGTAAATTTTTAGTCCCAGAACATACTTTGGCCAGAAGTTGCATATAGCTCAGTAGCATGGCCCACTTCATGGGGAGCAAGAACCAGATCTGCTGAGACTGAATGCCAGCCCAGGCTGCACCTCTGCCAGCACTGCCCACCATGGTGGGTTCTTCACATCCTCCAACATTGCTGCAGAGCCCTTAATACTGCTCTGGCAGAGCAGCAGTATGGCGAGCAGACTCCCCAAATGGAAGGCTCATGCCCACGGTGGGTTTGTACACCATGATTTGCTCACTGTCCACTTCCACACAGAGGAGGGAGAGCAGCAAAGAACCCCAGCAGCAACTGAGCTATTGAGGAGTAGGCAGCTGGTAAGACGCGGTTCGTGCAGCTCACCTCTCCCAGGACCTCAAGACCCATTCCTACCACACATTCCCACTCCAGGGGCCTCCACAACCCTGCAGTAGTATGGAGCTGAACTGTGGTACAAGCACTTTAATTTCAGCTGTCACTGAGGACACAGGAGGAGCACAGCACCAGCCAATCATTTGATAAAGAGCAGCAACACAACACTTCATTTTCAGTGGCAAAAGATGTACACCTCTGGCCTTAAGCACTCACACTGAGGATCAGATGGAGCCAAAGCATTTGCCATCAATGTTCAAAGTTGAAAGTTGCCTCAGAAAGTGTGCTCCAAGTCAAAACCCCATGGCCTTACTTTATGTAAAGCCAGGCTGCTGCTTTACATAAAGTTTTCATTGCAAAATCTACCTTTAGGGGAGATTATGCCAGACTTAATTTGACAGTAGGAATGACCCTGAAGCATTTCCCTTAAAGGCTCTGATGTGTTTCATCTCAGACTTCCAGGCTTCCAGTCCCCAGCAGAAGAAAACCAGCTTCTGTGCTCACAAGACAGGACAGACAAGCAGAAGCTTCACCATACAGGGCGAAGCAGGGAGGTGGCAGAAAAATCACAACTTCAGCCATAAATGGCCTTAGCCACTTATGCCCCATGCTCTCCAGCTAACTCCTGTGCCACTCTACAGGTGCAGGTACATTTGGGTGCAGCCTGGAGATACCAAACATACTCCTGAAAGCTTTGTCAACTGGTGTAGAAAAGTGCCTTGGTTACAAGAGGACCTCCAGTGTCAGCCCATGAGCTTAGGTATTGCTTTGGGATCCTCTGAAACATCGCTAGAAATCACCAAATGTGACAATCACAAGGCTAATAACTTAAAGAGAAAATAACAACAGTGTATCAACAGCAACTGGGGACTGCTGAGGGATTTACTGTGCAAGAAGGACTTTGCCTGGTGAACCTGCACAACAGAGATGCTGGGAACACAGCTGCATCTCACCCCACACAGCCTCCCTGTCTGGTGCAAGTAGTGACATTCCTTCAAGAACACCTTTCCAGGTGGAGTACCATTCAGTGGGAAAAGGACAAGCAAATATGTGCCTGGTAACCTGAGTGACTCAGCCATGACTTCTGCCTGTGGAAGGACCGTGGGCCAGGCAAGGGCCCTCCAGCAAGGTCCATGCAGGACCCTGCAGGACTCCCAGTGCTGCCCACTCTTCCCCACACTGATATCCTGTCTTTGCAGCCTGGTGCATACCTCAGCCTCACTACTTGGGTCCAGCTTGGTTTTATATTGATTTTCTGTTCATGGACGGGAAGACTGTAACTCTTGCCCTGTGATTTACAACCATCCATGTGCAGGTAGCTCCACTTTGAACACTGCAGCTCCAGCAGGCATCTGTTTGGCCCTTGCAGGTTGGTGCCATGCTGTGATGGACTGTGCACAATAACAACAACCCTTTCACTACTCAGTGCTGACTTTTTACCATTTGCTTACACCACAGCTTTATCTACACTTTGCATGCAGGATTTACAAAGCCTCCAACTCAGTTTTCCCTGTTGCCTGAGTATTGATTTTTAAAAAAGAATAAGATACTTCAGGGACTGAAGCTGAAGGCAGGATCATGCAGCCTGAGCATGCTCTCTCCTGGGTACTGTTTCTTCACTGAAATTGCTGAACTTGGCAGTGAAATGAATACACAAACCCTGAAACTGCTGCGCCACAGATGTGGGAGAATCCTGCCTAAGCCGCCCTGAGCCACGGCAAGGCCCTGCTACTAGGGGTGCTCTGGGGCAGATCCATATTTTCAAGTGAGGTGCACTAAGGCAGGGGAAAAGGGACCTTCTCTGTAAAGCTGGACCTGGGCTGAAAACACGTCTCTCCTTCAGCAAACTGATCTGAGCCAGCACGTACGTGCACAGTATGTGCAAGCAGCATCAGAGGCAAAACTACTTGCTTGGACATAGGAAAGGATGACACAGTGCAACTGCCTCAGAACTCCACACCAAGCACAAACTCTATTCCACCTTCCCCTCCCTTAGGATCTACTTTTTTCTTGCAGTCTTCAGAAAAAAAACAAAACAAAACACAAATAACAACAACAAACCACAACAACAACAACAAAACCCTAGAGTCCTTCTCCAAATTAAGACTAGAAACGGTGCTAGAGACACTGGTCTCCATGAACCACCAAGCAGGTCCTGGTGGTAGCAGGTGGGGAAAACCACCTTGCACTTTGCTCAGGATCAGCCCTGGTCAGGAGAACCGCCCTGTCCCAAAGCTGCTCTTTCACACCCTCACTCTCAGAACAGCTCTCCCCTATCCTCTGCCCACTCAGCCGCCGCTCCCGTCAGGCGGCTTTAAGAAAAAGTGCAGAACAGGCTCTCGGGGCTAGAACCGAAGCCTGCTCTGGTCGCTATCCCTTGAAGGAGGGAGCAGAACAGCCGGCAGGGCTTAATTAATAAAACAGTGTCGCCCTGCAGCTCATTCGAGCCCTCTGCGAGCGGCGGGGTCTCAGTGTGGGAAGTACCCAGCGCTTCGGGGCTTCTCCAGAACCTGCCCGGGACAGCGGGGACTGCGGGCGGAGCCTCCCCGGACCGGCTCTCCACGCCCGGGCTCCGCTCCTAGCGGAGCGACAGAGAGAGAGAGAACGCCGAGGGCGTCAGGGAGCGGGGCGGGAGTGCCCGTGCCCCGCGGGGTGCATTCCACCCGCTCCGGAGCTTCAGCCCGGCCCGAGAGCTGACTCACCTGCTCCGACTCGGCCCCGCTGGGCTCGGGTACTGCAGGATGCGCTACCCTCGGCTCGGCACAACCGTCGCTCCCTCAGCGTTAAGGCCGCTCGGCTCGGCCCCGCCTGCCCCAGCGGCGACGCGCCACTCCCCGCGCTGCGCACAGGCCCCCTCCGGGAGAAAGCATCATCTGCCCGGGACATCCCACCTCCGCAGCACCCCTCTCCCCCCGCTGCCACAGCCCCTCCAGGGACAAAGGGCCGCGGCTCCAGGGTCAGCTGCCCCCCTAGGCGGCCCCCGCCCAGCACACGGCGTTGGCATCGCTCGTATGCAGCGTGCGACTCTGCATCAACTGTCCCATGGTGTTCCCCACGCCCGACTCCCTCCGTGAAGTGCCGAAAAGGCGACCCCGAACTACCGTCCCCGAGGACAGGAATTTCCCCTACACACGGTGGGACTGTGGCTGGCCGAGGCAGATCCTCTTGCCCTGCCTCACCCCAGGCAGCACCCGGGAGCACGCTGGCTCCTGGACGGTGGCTGAGGGGTGCTCAGAGCAAAGGCAGTTCAAATGCCAGACACACCGCACGTGCACACGTCTGCCCCCCAAGGACACTGCTGTTAGACCCCAGACTACTAAATGGCAACAGCTTCTGGCACCAGGACTTCCCAGTACTTGCATGAAGCCAGAGAGCTCGTGTAACTTCAACCTGAGGAAAAAAACACATTCTATTCCTTTATCTGATGGTGGGCCAAGTCTGCCCACCTCTCCTCCAGCTGTGCCTCCTCTCCCAGCTGCTATCCTGTCCCTTCACCCCCAGGATAAGGGTACTCGCCAAGGGCAGCCACACCACCATGCACTCCATCTCTCCATGGACCCACAGCAAAGGAGCAGGGCAACCCCCTTGCTTGTGCAATGGACACCACAACATTTGTCAATTGATAAAAAGCCCTCTGGGTTGCAGCAGCCCAGCTATGAGAGCACCAAGGACTCATTTAGGTTATTTGATGAAGAGAAACAAAAATCTGGGTCACATAGGAGCATGAGGCAGCTGGGACCTGAGGAGCACAACAAGAAGTTGGGCAGCCACATCCAGAAATATCTGTGCTCCACTAGTGACTCTGGTGTGCTCCAGAGCAGGACGGGGCTTCCAGGACAGCAATGTGTGACTGAGGCATGTGCTTAGCCCTCTGTCCCCTCCACAGTACTCCTGTCCCCACCAAACAGCAGGGCCCAAGGAGAGGTGCAGGCAAGATTGGGGCAGTTAGCTCCCTGCTATCCTCCCCAGCCCTGCTAGCTCCCCAGGGATGCCCCCAGTTGACACAGCTAGAGGCACACAGAGCGGAGAGCAGCATTTATTCCAGGCAGCGACACAGCTGTGGGGACATGCCTGGAGCAGCCACGCAGGCTTTCCTGGGTGAGGGTCCTTAAATCCCCCCTGCAGAGGGATTATCCCAGACATGATGTTTTGAAGCCCCATGACACCTGCCATCAAGTGAAGCAACAGAAATCCCTTCTCTCTGGGATGACCACAGATAATGTTCACCATGGGAAATGTTGCTTGTGCAGATCACAATGCAAAAGGCAGTTTCAAAGCTGCTTTGTAGCAGAGAAAGACAGCATTTAGGTATAACTAGCTGTTGAAGCTCTTAATAGCTTCTAGATGACTGAGTTTAGGAATATTTACTGCCCATTTACTGCTGTCTGGTAAAATATGGTTGCTAAGATGCAGCTGTATAATGAGAAACCATCTTCAGGTGTCCTTCCACTGCAGCACAGGATCTAAGACCAGCTGGCTGGGCAGTTACTGCACTGAGATTCAGGGCAGCAGTGACCTGCAGAGCTGCACAGCCCAGATGTACTCACAAATCAGGATACAGCTTTGGGCTACAAACTCCTCCCTCAAATTGGTGACCGTTCCAGGCATGTTCTCCTTATGACCAACACCACAGAAGCAGTGGGAACAAGCAGATTTGCACATCAGGAGCTCATCAGCAGACAACAGGGCTGTCAGCCAGGCTGTGCTCTGTGTACCCACAGCTCTGGGGCTCCATGTCCTGCAGCAGAAACTGGGAAAAGGATTAACAGGGACTAGAATAAATTCCATTCACAGGGCAGATGTGTCAGCAATCTCAGCAAATTCAACCGGTCAGCCCGGGAAGTCCATCTGGAGGGTGAAGCTCCCACGATCAAAGCTCACATTAGGATGCTGATGCATCCCCAGTTACTTTGGTGGTCAGTCCCAGGAACATCTCTCCTCACTGAAGTGTGGTCTCTGCTTCAGCTATGGTTGGCCAGGCTTGCTAGTGAACTCTTCTGCTGTCCCTGCCCTCCCTCCTGCCTGCTCCTTTTACAATGTCCATCAAGAAGATATTCAGTGCTAAAGTAAGAGGAGAACCCCAGCTCCTTTTTTCCCCTTTCACTTTTCTCAACACACAAACACCCCTTCACAGGCTCCATAGCTGTGTGATGCACCCAGCCAAACTCGTGACCAGCTGCACTCCACAGAGCACCCTGCTACATCCTCCCGCCTTTCCTGTGAGCAGGCATTGGCTTCCCTGAAACACACAGCACACAGGGCAGCCGGAGAAGCAGCTTCTGCTCTTGCAGCTGTCAGGGAAGCTGCAAGACATCCAGTGATGGTCAGCAGGTGTCAAAGCAGAGAGGTGCTGTCACTGTGCTCGGTGAACAACACACTGATCCAGCTGAACAACACACAAACAGCCCCATCAACACCAGCAGGATGTCTCAGTGGCCCCAGTGTCAACATCATTGAGGCAAATGAACACCAGACAGGCAACCCACCGGGAACACTGCTTTCAGGCAGACACAGTGCGAGCAGCAAATGTCACAGTGCTAATGGCTGAGGATAACCTGCATTACCCTGCAGAAAACCACATAAAGACACATGTGGACCTTAAACAATGCCACCTTCTCTCCCACCCTCCTAGGCATCCCCAGCTCTCCCAGGCCAGCACACCCATGGCAACACATTCAGGCAGCAACTCTGCTCTGATGAAGGCTTGCAACACCTTTCTCCACCCCTGCTTTCAATCACTTTAGGATTATCAAAGACCCTGGGAGGTTGTCAAGGATGTTCTTTTCTGCCTGCTTGCTGTCACTGAAGTAATTAAATGAAGGTCAAAGAGTGTACCTGGAGATGCTGAGCAGCCAGTTAAGCCTCTCATCTGAAGCCCAACCCAGGACATTTGGTTCTGGGCATTCCCAAACCAGCCAGCAGCCATACCTTCCCATGGAGAACTTGTGGGGTGATAACTGCTTGTCCCAAATGCTGGAGATCTCTGCAGGTGGATGTTGAAAGATCATTGACAAACCACAGGTGTGACAGTCATAGCTGGGATTTGGTCCCAAAACATCTGCCTGAAGAGTGGCCTCTGTCAGGTGCAAAAGAGCCTAGCAGAAAAGATCCAGTATATGGAAATCCCTCTGTTGAGGAGGGACAGGGGCCCATGTTCATTTCAGTGAATGTCCTGCTCTTGGGAGAGCCACTTTGACCCTGGGTAAGGGAGCCCCGGGACCCCCAGCTGGGCCTGCAGACCAGGGCAACAAAGAGAGGAACAGAGAGAGACTTGAGATGGTTCAAAGCACCTGCCTTTTTCACACACAAACTCATGGAAACATGGTGTCCTCCAAAGCACAGCCTGACGTCATTCTGTACGCCATTCAATGCAGTTTAAGATATTTGTTCCCTCCTTGGGAGGTATCTTCTAGAAAAGATCTGTGCAATCACACTGCTCCAGTAGTTTGTCCTGCCTGGAGAATTTTGCAGCTTACTTGTCATTTCAGCCACATTTGACAGAAGGGTCAAGACCTCAGAGGTGCTTGGTTTTGTGGAAACAGGCAGCACATGTGGAAGTGAGACCCTGTTTGCGCTCCTAGTACAGGAGGTGCTGCAGCCTTTAGCAGACATTTGAGAATTCACACCCCAGAGCAACTGCTTCAAGGTCAAGCAGTGGGAGAGTGTCTGCTAGGAGCCTGCACCTTCTTAGACACCAACAGCATAGCAGCATACCCAACTAGAAGAAACTCTTGGAGAGCGTCTAGTCAGCACAGGGACTGCTCGTATCTGCCAAAATATCTGCTGCTGCTCCTTTTGTCAACATGAGACAACCAGGAGATTGTCAACACTGAACAGGGCACCACAGAATTGGGTGCCACCAGAAGGGGAAAAAGTTTATATCCTGAGAAAGTGTGTGTATAAACCATTCCCCTACCTCAGAGGAAGAAAAATCTGGGTGGTGTGTCACCCTGCAGGCACTGTGGCTTACTTTGGTCCTTTCAACAAGCCTGAGGCTGCTGCTGAGCCCTGCCCCATGCCAACAGCTGTGCTAGCCACTTGCACCTGTTTGCAGCTGCCTCCAGACCTTGTCCTTGAACAGCCTGGAGGACTGATAACAGGCCTGCCTTATCCGGGCAGACAGCTCGTCCCCTGGCACACTCCCAAGCTGGGGGATCTGCTGTGCAGAACCAGGAGAGGCCTGGCCACCAGCAGGAGGGGCACATGCAAGGGGACCCTCAGCCTTGCTTCTGGCCTGCAAAACATGCTGCTCACTGGCTGCTCTGCACGATAAGCCACTCACAGCAGGGATGGCCGCCAGTCATTACCAGCCCACAGGTAGGTTCACATTTTCTGGCTTTTGAAAATGACCCTGAGCCTTTGGCATCCCTGAGCCTCACAGTGGACTGTGCCCTACAAAACATAGCAGCCAAATGGCACTGAATCCATCCCACACAGCCCAACCACACCCTGCACCCAACTGGCTTTGGAGGCATCTCTTGCAGGTAAATTTGGAGCATTATGCCAGAAGTGCATGGTCTGCTCAAGGTAAGAAAAGCCCATGGTGGGGGGTCAGAGCCCCTCACCAGCACTCTCACTGACAGGTTCCCCAGGCTGCACAGTAGCCAGGAGGTCCCTTTAGTTCATGCCCACTCCTACCTGCAGTGTGGAGTTGCAGGTCCCAGCAGCCATCTGCCACTGGCAGATCTGGTGCACCCCAGAGCACCAATAACAGCATCTCCTGAGCCTGTGGTGTCCAGAGCCATGCCACCCCTGCACGGTGCTGCTCCAGATGACAGAGGTGGCTCATGAAGCTAACCTCATGTCCTGCCATGCTCTGTGAGGCCCAGTCCCTGGCTCTCCTGCAGCAGCTTGCACTGCTGCAGCAGCACAGCCACACCACTTTTCAGCTGACTGCCTGGTGAAGGTCATGGTGCCACCAAACCTGACCTCCTAAAGACTCTTATCAGGAGGCTGATAACACCACTTTGCACAGTGCACGCACACTCTGCTTTGGCAAAACTTCACATGAACTGACGTTAGCACTTGGTCACTTGGCTGGCATAAAATTCATGGTGCTTCCAGCATCTGAGGCTCAGCACTGCACTGCACTGCTCCCAGCTCCCTGTGCTCCTCAAGGACATGGTTTCTTTCTACGTCCAGTGCTGCTGTGCTGAGCTCAGGCTGAAAGCAGCAGCTAGCACAGCCCTGGGAACATCCACCCTGTGCTTTACAAGCATAGGAGCAGCAAAAGACAAGATCAAACCTTTCCTCTGACAACCACAAGGCCAAAAAGAGATTAGGGTAAGCAGTGTGTGCAAGGAGACCTTCTCCCAGCCAGACCCTGCAGCCTTCTGTATCACACCCTCTGTGAGCAGAGAGATCTTCCACCATGGGATTTTCCTGTGCTACACCATTTCTGCAGTCCAGAAGAAATCCAGCTGCCACTTGAAGGCACAGCTGTACCTTCCCCCTGCTTCAGCTACCCCTGTCCTCCACCCTGTGCCAGCACCAGCCTTGGCACCAATGGTCTTGTGAGCCAGACCTGTAGACCAATCCACAGGAAAATTAATTCAACAGAAGGAAAGGGAAACTATTTTTCAGCTGGCTCAGCTCCTCATCCCACTCTTTACCAAACAGCACAAAACCCTGCCTGGGAGGGTCCGTAACAGGCACCTGACAGAGGAGGGCATGCCCTGTCTCCCAGCTCCAACCTAAGCATAGACAAGAGAGAGGAGCCAGGCAGCCTTGGTCTTGTTGCCATTACAGGGCCAGCTTCCCACCTCTGCTACTTTTTTGGCCTCTGCAGTACATAGGCCAATGCCCAATGCTCCATTTTTTGAATCCTTGACTGCCTTCTCCTATATTTTTCTCCACTAGCTCCACATGTTGAAGCAAGGAAAAGGATGCAGTGTCCAAACAGAACATATTCTCACTCTCAGCAAGATTGGTCCAAGTCTCAATGCTGTTCCACACTGTCACAGCAAGCAGCCAGAGGAGCACATGGGAAAGGGGAGCCAGATTGCTCTGCCAGGAACCACCTGCAGGCCAAAAGGTCAGCGAGGCTGCATTCTCGTTTGTCCAGCACGCAGAGCAGTGTCATCCGTGGCTCACCAGGAAGCTGTATCCACACATGGAGCCAAATCCCACCTCTGCCCCAGCCCTTCCTCTGCTGCCTCACAGAGGCCCCGAGCTGAGCAGTGCTGCAGGCCTGCTGGGGACACCTCTGAGCGTGCCTGAGCCTAAATGTGCTCTGGGAATTTTGTCAAAGAAGATGCACAGATTCTGCTTCCTCCAAAGAGGGAAACTGAAGTTACACAACTATTACATGCAAGGCTGGTTTTAATTGGCAAAATGCTTAACCCCAATTTCTATTTTCAATACATTTGAACATCCCCTTTCCATCCTACCAGTGAGGATCAAGGGACCTTGACACCGGTCATTCTTTAGTGGACAGACAACAGAAACCAATCCCTGGAAAGGCGGTGCAATGCCATGGGTTACTAGACCAAGATGTGCTGCTCTGTTCAGATGGGACAAGTGTCCGATCTCTCCACTTTCACAGAACAGGGACTTAGAACCAGTTAACCTGGGGCAGATGGAAGAAGGATTTACGTCATTTTAAATTAATACACAAAATACAAATGCAGCTATCTAGAAATACAGGACTGCACTGTTTGGGTCCAGAGGTTACTCCAAGCACCTCCTGCTCTTTTATCCCACCGAGGCCAAGGACCTGACCACGGGAAATTGGAAGGAGCTTGTCTACCTGGAGCTGCCCAGGGCTGACATTCCAAAATCACCACCAGAGAAGGACTTGCCTTCTCAGTTTAATATCTTTGGATGAGTTTATTACTGACAGACAAGAGACAAAACTAGACTATTTCTTTCTCTTTTCAGATCTTGGAAAGCCGCTGCTTTTTGTCACATCCACCAGCAAGTGTTTTCATTTGTGAAGATACTGAGAGCCTTTTAAAAGGCATTATTTTATTAGGATCCATTTACACAAAAGACTTTGGTGGAAAACCTCTTCCCCACCCCAGGACAAATGTCTTTGCCTGTGTCCCCTCATGGATTTCCCTAACTTCTTCATAAAGTATGGCAGTAAGCATAAATCCTTCTTGCCTTAAAACCCTGGGTTGCACACCTCATGGGCATTACTTGAAGCCTAACTCTCCAATGCTCTTTGGAACAGAATTTACATAAGCAGCAGTCTAAAAATAAGATCTTAATCCTGTGAGTGCAGCACAGCCTGCACCCTGAGCCCACACAGGACCCACTCCAAGGACCTGTTCCAGCCTCTCCTCTCCACTGCAAAAGCAAACACTTCCTGCTAATGTGTTTAGTTTTCTTTGCATCAGTTCACATTTTAAACTAGCACATCTGAAGACCATCCTGTGGTTTATGAAGTAGAAGAGTCTCCTACGTTACAGCTTCTCCTCTCTGGGAAGCTGGGGAAGAAAGTTGCTTTAGCCTCATCCTTTGCAGAAATAAACTCACTCAGGATCAAGCTGAAAACAGCCTTAAAAACAACAGCATCCCATACCCAGGGATTTCAAGGTCTTAATGACATTTTATTGAAAGCACAAACCTGGGAGTGTAAGAAATTAATTAAAAATAACAATTGAAATACTGCTCAGAAGTCAGAGCTCTGAGTATATTTTAATTCTATTAAATTCATAAAGAAAGCATAATACTCTAAATCCTAATGCACTAAAACCCACTTGTTTTCAATCGACAGACCAGTCTACCAGGGATAAATCTTATGCAAGTTTCAGACAACAATGTTGGCAGGATCTCTGTACCTCCTCAGGTGGAAACATAAGTACAAAATAAGCCCTAGAGAAGCCCTGGCCAGAGCTACTCATGCATCCTCTGAGCCTGGTGCTGGTCTTTCATCACACCAAGACAGGCTAGATCTGACTTCCTCCTGGTGATCTTGTGACTGGCCAAACCGGCCCAATCTCCCATTCTGTGGTTGCAGACAGTAACAGTAGATGTGAAAATGCTGCTTCGGCAAATTCCCACCCATGTCCACATCCTTTAAATCTCCCAGTAACAGCTCCTTTGGTCTTCAGTAAGCTACACCCCTTCCTTTATAAAATATAAACTTCTACAGATTTCACAGACATCCTGTAAAGTGTCTGCAACACTTGGAATAAGCTGGCAAGGCACTGACCCTATGGGATAAAAACTAGGTCCTTTTTTGCATGTTTATACAGCACTGAGCATAACAAGACCATATGTACTACTGAGTTTCCTTACTGCCATCGTAGCAGGTTAAGCCTTGCCCACTTTGCAATGCAACTTCCTCCATTCCCCTTTTCTTTCAGGGCTACATGCCCTTTGGGGTATTTGCTGGGGCCTCCCTCTAGAACCAAAATCTTAAGAGAAATCACCCATTAAATTATTTCATGCTGCTCCTGACTTACTCCCAGAGCATCATAAGCTCCCTTTCTCCCCAGTATGCCAAACTGCAGGGTTGCCAGTGTCACCACCATGGGGATACACGCAGCCCATCACACATTGACATCATCATACCAAGAGTAAGGGGCATCCTGCAGGCCTCCTCTGGTGCTCCCTCAACTGCCACTCATCACCAGAGAGGCGTCCACAGGCCAACAAACCCCACTGTGGATCCTCACCCTGATTTCCGTTTATGTTACATTCCCACTTCTTCCACCTCCACCAGGTACTGAGCCGAGCTGCCATGGCCCCTGCATGCTGGCTGGGCTGGGCTTTCACCACCCTCCAGCTCTTCCTTCTCACGCAGACACATCAGAGAGGTGACCGGAGGTGCCACCACTTGTCCTTGCCAAGGGCATCACCAATCCAGCACCAGGAGCCAAAAGCTGCAGAGGTCTGAAGAGCAGGAACCAGCAGCAAGGCCAGGAGCAGACACTCTGAGGTGCAAAAACAAACTCTACAACCCGTGAAAGGTTATAAAGCGGGTATGTTTATTAATGGCGACGGGTGCAAGGGGGATCATTCCTCCTAACTTGCACACCGAGGTGTCCTGCAAGCAGGTATTTATTACACTAAATCATGAATATTTCATTGCTTTAGCTACATATTCATTACACGGGGTTGGATTATTGTAATCGGTTCCAGGAACTCATTATCCTAGGCCTCCTCCCGTTGGCGTCTGTGCACTGCCGTCTGGTGGTCATGGGCCGGGGTCTTTGGGAGGAAGGCTCCAAGTCTTCCTCGCAGTGTACTTTTCACCTTTGGTTCAAAATGCTGACATGTTGCAGGCTTCTAATCGCATAACTGTACGGTCCGGCCTATCTCGTAGCCCCTCTTGTTAACAAGGAGTTCTTATCTACAGGCCACGCAAGATGAGCTAAGGCTCACGAGACAATCACTAATTATTCTGCCTTTTGGTGTCTGAACATCCCCTCTCCTGTTCTTATCTTAGGAGGCCCAAGGTACAAAGGATCTCGCATTTGCAAGGAAGCAAGCCGAGCAACCCTTATTTTCCAAACAGAGCGCTGTCTCCTCGCTACAACTCCACCCCCACCCAAGCAGCTCGCCCAAATGCCCGCGGCGGGGGGGTGGCCGAGCACCAGCACTGAGCCTCGCTGCCTTCCACCCTCCTCACGCCCGTGGCAGGTTCCCGGCAGCAAGCCCAGAGCCGTGAAGGCCTCTCCACACGGGCGGCACCTTGACGAGCTGCGAGGCTGCGCCCGACCCCTCAGAGGGGGCACACAGGCCCTGCCAGCCCCCCACCGCCCCGCCCCTCGGCCCCGCCTCAGCATCCCCGGGCCCATGCTGAGCCTCCTGAGCTCGGCCTCCTGCCCCGACCCCGGCCTCGGCCCCCTCCCCCCTTCCCGGAGCCCGGGAGGCGATGCGCGGTGGGGTGCGACCCAGCCCCTGCCAGCAGCCCCGGGGGGCGCCCACGGCGGCGCCCGGTAAGCACGGCGCTCGCGTAGTCACGTGAGGGGGCGGTAGGCCCCCACGTGATGCAGCAAGCCCCGGGTTCATGTGACCGGCTGCCGGGTGTTCCACGCGGGGCGACTGTCTGGTGTGCGTGGACCGGAGGCCAGAGCTGGGTGGTTACCATGGGAACGCTGCTGCTGCTGCCGCCGCCGCTGCTGCTGCTGCTGCTGCTGTCGCCGCCACCGGCCGGCGCCGCTCCCGGTGGGTGTCCTGTCCCCCGGCCCGGAGCCCCGAACTGCCCTGGCCCGGCCCCGGGTGGGACCTTCTAGCTGGCCTCCCTGGGCCCCCGGCGGGACCTCGAACGGGCCTCCCTGGGCGGGAGACCCCGCTGGCCTGGGGAGCACCGGACGGGTGCCCTGGGCTTCCCTGTGCCCGTTACCGGGGCTGGGCTGGGCCGTACTGGGTGGCGGAGCCGGTTGCCGGTTTTCCCGGCCCTGACGGTCCCTCCTACAGCTGCCCGGCCTGTGTCGCGTCCCGGCCTGGAGGAGCGGCTCTTCCAGCAGGTGCGAGACCACTTCAGCTTCGAGACCTGTGGCAACGAGACCTTCCCGCAGCGATACCTGGTCTCAGGTACGTCCCGGGGGCGTTGTGGTCGAGCTACTCCCAGCCCCACCAGGGCATCGTGGTGACTCGGGGCTGAGTTTCTGTCAGAGTTTTAACAGCACCTGCACCGAGGCCACTCCGTGCGGTACTCGGCGAGCTGCGCTGAGCAGCCAGGAACCAGTTAGAGCTGAGTGCCAGCCCCTCGTGAGCCGTTTCTTCCCATGGCCTGGCCCCGACCCTCTTCTTCCCCTGCAGTTTGTGTTTCTGGCCACGGGAACTGGTCTGGCCAGAGCAGACTGGGAGTAGCAGCTGCGTTAGGCTGGCACCGGGGCTGGCTCTGGGCATGGGTGTGTTCAGATGGCTACAGCACCCTTAAAAGTGCACCTCAGTGCTCTGAATGCAGCAGGAAAAAAAATAGTGACCTAAATGTGCACTCTATACCCATCATTCTTATGAGTGAAGACAACTCCTTTTGGGTCAGTGTTTTGTGTTACCTTGCCACTTTCTAGACTGCTTAAGCCATGATGCACCATGAGGCCTTGCAGCAAAGGCATTGTCTGCCTTTCTAGCCAAATAATGACTTTTCTTCTGTGCAACAGATGGTAAGAGAGAGGAGGCTTTCTAAACAGTGTGTGACTAAAAAGACAGGTATTTTAATAACTAGTGTCACGTGTTTTTCAATTCTGCCTGCTTGGAGGAATCTGGTAGAGATTTTCAGGGAGTGAACAAAGGTGAAGCTGGGAATAGCACCAGCCCAGCACACTGCCAGCCTGGTCCCTGTCTGCTATTGCCTCACAGACTGCCTGCATCTGGGTCTTCTTCACATCACCCGGAACTCTCAGTACCTGCACCCACTCATCGTGCTTAACCTAGTGGGAGTTTGTGGATCTGTTCAGCTCAAAGACAGAACAGCAGTGAATTTTGATAGCACACCCAAGGCTGAAATTTCACTGATTAAGTGTCCCTTTTTGAATAGAACTTTGGGATCACCTGGTTTAAAGTATTCAATAATTCTATTTGTTTTCTTTCTGTAGTATTAAGATTTATCTGTGTCCTGTGCAGAGCTGAATAGTATTTGTGAGAAACAAAATATTAACATTGTGTTTCTGCTGATTTTCAAATAGTTTCTTACTCAAAATTCCTGTGAGTAGTTCCTTTCCCCTATACTGCTTCTTGTGCAATGTGAGACTCTTAAGACTGTCAGTGAGAACTTGGGGATTATTATTTCACAACCAGGCATCAGACTGTCCTGAGGTCAGCTGACAGTTCCCCAACATTTCAATCTAAAAATAGATACCTTTTTAAGCAATCCGTCTGGTTTGGTTTTGGCTCCTGTGAATGGTTATTTACTCCAAGAGCCACAAAGCATGTCAGAAGAAGAGCCAGAGTAAAGATAACATTTCTGTTTCTTACCTGACACCCAAATCAAATGCAACACAGAAAGAGAACCAGGCTCTTTGTTAACAAAGAGCAGCAGTTTTGACAATGAAAGGTTTCAAAGACATTTCCAAGCCAAATCCTGCCTTGGCAACCCTGTTTTGAGAATACCAAGAATTAAATTCAGTCCTTTTTATTAATGGAAATGGCCTTGTGTGATGTGCTGCAGCACGCAGCCATAGGACACCGCTGTTGGAGGGTCCCTTTGGGCAATGTGACAATGTGTTGAAATCAGCACTTAGCTGATGGTCTGAGGTCTGTTGTTGAAGAAACCTATTTATTATCACTCTTAATTCCTGTGCAATTGAAGACTAAGCTAAAATCAAATGTTTGTTGAAGTCAGCAATCATTAAAGCAACTGTTTGTTAGATAAGCAAGTAGTGACATCATGGGGCAGCTTGGCCTGCCAGTCTCAATTTGCCTTCAGTTATAAACAGATGAGAGGATGAAGCACATCATCTTCGTGTATCATTGCGTATGTATGATACATCCGGTGAGAGAGGGATGTGCGTGTTACATGTTACATGTGTCTTTCATGTATCAGCACAGCAGCAGCAGCATATCCTGGGCTGCACCCCCAGCAGGGTGAGGAGGGGGGGGATCCTGCCCCTCTGCTCCCAGGGCTCTGGGGAGACCCCCCTGCAGTGCTGGGGCAGCTCTGGAG
>JANHGN010000077.1:0-17520 GCA_024605025.1 Megaceryle maxima
TTTATACTAATGACACGAAACTTGAAATGAAAGAAAAAAAAAATGATTACAAAAAAAAGAAAAAAAAAAAAAAAAAAAAAAAAAAAAAAAAAAAAAAAAAAAAATCAATCTTCTTGGCAAAACCAATCAACATAACTGAGATTAAGTGCTGAAGAGTTGTTAAACCTGGGCATCATCAATTCCTCAACCTCTCCTAGGACAAAGTTGTGTGAAACTAATAACTTCAAGGCTACCTAGCCCATCTTAAAATCATAACTTACTTTGCCTTCATGAAGGATCATTAATATCAGATTAAATGCTCTAATTTCAGTTTTGCTCGTAGATCTTTAACAGAACTATATAAGGAAATTTTTCACTTCCTAGTTGGGAGACATCAGACTCCAGAACATTTGGAAGAGACTCTCAAAGTCACTGAAGTTGCATAAAACCAAGAATGGATTTTGAGTACGTCTCTACAGAACTGGGTCTACTTCTAATGAAGACGTAACAATTAGCATACAGCTTTACAGAGAGGGTTATTCATATCTAGACTAAAGTGTCCACCACCAAAATTAACTCTGAAGGAGATACCTATCCTCACATACTGCCTACGACTCCTTCCCTCAAGTTGTTCACGCAAATTGATTCTGGGTTCCCCAGTCAGCCTGTAACTACCTCAAAGTCACCTTCCTAAATTACAAAGACAGAATGGCTAGAATAAACTGTACTACAGAAACTACTACAGAAACTAATTTTGTTGGTGTAAGTTGTGGCTAAAAACAGTCCATTCCACAAGCTTAAACATAAAAACACAGCAAAAGGCCTGCAACTGTAGCCTTCAAGTACTTTGTGGGCCCTATAAGGTTTGATTAGTTTGTTGACAGAGGCATTGACATTTATTAGGATCCTGCTATCCCAGCGTTAAAATCTACTAAATACAAAAGCAAGGAACTGGGGATGAAAGGGGGTAGAGGGATAATAAATTTCATTATAATATTTGATGCAGCTCTGGAAAAATGTCCATAATGCTACAGAAATCTAATAATCCTATGAATCTAAGAATCAATGCAGGAAACTACAGAGTAATCTCTGCTTTCCACTGGCTAAGAAAAGGCTATTACAAGAAGGCCAGAAGAAAATCCACGTAAAATTGTACATGCAACTACCAAGGATAAAAAAAATTCCAGAAGAGGGCCGAAAAAGCAAAAACTTAGCTGACAATAGTCTCCTAAATCAGTTAATACAGCTGAAAAGCTCCTTAAATAGAAGCCCATGCTGCCATTTTCCCAACAAGTAGTCAGCAGTCTGTACAAAATGTAATTTCCTGCTTTCTATTTGCAGAGGAGCTTTGATGCTCATTGTCTTCTATTAAAAAGTATAAAATGAATTTCAACTACATTCAGTACCCACAAATATTTAGAACTAACATTCAGTGTAGAATAATTTAAATAATCACTCTAATTTAAACATGAGGGTTTTTTTTTCCTCTAAAATCACAACTTTAATTCCATTTGAGAATCTGTAACATTTCAATCTATGCTATTCCAACCTTAGTTTAACCAACTGAATTATAAATACCACAATCAAATTTGGCAAAATTAAATGTGCAAAGGAGAAAATAACAATCGCTCTTACAATGGCTAATGCAAAGCAATATTTAAGTGCAGGTACTCTACTGAAGCCTGAATTATGAAGAAGTCAAATTAAGCAAAAAATTAACAGTTCACAACACGAAGAGACACAATTTAAGTCCTTTTACTGGATATGCTTCTCACTTCAAATCATCTGCAATGACTGAACAAAAACAAGCAAGCAAGGGACTGTAAGAGAGAAGATTGCCTCCTGCATTTTGAATCTCCTGCTAGATTTTTGAGAGTTATCTGAAAAATAGTTCAAAGAAGTTACAGTTCCTCCTTTGGATATTCATCACAGAAAAAGCCACATGCACAGTTCCCAAAGCTGTGTTAGGGCTTTCACGTGGAAGTGTTGAAATCTCTCATTTTCCACTGAAAGAAAGTTTTGCTTTTTGACAACACCCCGTATGGGACAGTGAAGCACTTCAAGGAAAAGCGTGACAGAAAAGGAAATGAACACAACTGATCATACCTCAGACTGTGAAGCTGTTTCAGTCCAAAAAAGAAGATTACAAGTAGATGAATGCAACATTAATAGGACTATCACAGTAGGGGAAAAAAAAAGCAGTTAGAGAAAGTAGCTTTAATGGAAAAAAAAGTGGTTCTACCTATTTTTTTTTTTTAATCTGTATTATGTAAGTGAAAAAAATTGAAAAGTCAACAGTGAAAAAAATATTCCAGGTAGACTGAGGTTTGGACTAACAAAGCATATATGTCCATTGCTAAACAGATACAGAAACAAGCATTTAAAGATGTACACAATAGGCACACAATAAAGACAGAAAGATGCCTACAGAGAAGCATGGGGAAACAAACCTAATTTAAGAGCTGTTTACTTTGAGCATACATCATCCAGTAAGCAAATACATAACAATCAACATATAAATAAGCATCATAAAAGCCCTAAACTCAATCACCAGTTTAAAGATGGAGTTCTGAAAATATTAAGAACTTCAAAGCCTTAAAAAGAAAATATGAATGGTGTTTGTGAGGTTTACTTAGCAATGTAGTTTCCTTTTCAGCTAAGATTAGGTGTAATATTCCAAGTACAACTGATATTTCATAAATAAGTTTACAGTTCATCAACATCCAACTGAACTGAATAGCATTCTTTGCTATGAGAACTACCCTAAGCAATATGCTGCAGAGGAGTAATTCACCTTTCTTTATCATTTCTCTACCAGTTTAAGCTACAGATCAACATACCACTTGCATAATAAAACACCTGGATGTTTTCATTCACCGGTCAGCCTATTTATCTTGACCACATGCCCTAGCTCTTCACTTGCTGCATTTATATACATTAAATATAACAGCTTCTCTCAAATAGGAAAAGCTTAAAGCACATAATGACATCATCCCTCCATTCCACTCTAAACTGCTAATGGCACTGTACATAACCTTGGCATCACCCTTGACATCAAATACTTCCCCTTTCATTTTACTGTCAGCAAAATCTCATCAACATTTTACCTGTGCAGGAACTGCCTCTATCCTTCAGCTACAGAATCACTCTCCCCTCCAGGCTGAACTACATGTTCCTTCACCATATCATCACATAAACTTTACATACAGCACCCTAAAATATCGCGACATACCCTCTGACTGTAAGCACTGCACAAATACACTCCAGAAAAGTTACATGAGCTCTTGCCTACCTCATAGAAACTCGTTACGGTTCCTCACAAATTTCTAGTCCAAGTTTGCACACTCAGTTTCTCAACTGAAATTAAGAAATTGGAAATCTAAACCAGAAAGCTTCTCCACTGAAGCACTTTTCTAAGGAAACAGCCTTAATTCAAACACATGGGGGGGTGTGTTTGTCTTAAAAAAAAACCAAAAACAAAAAAACAACAAAACAAAAAAACACCACCCCAAAAACCACACCACACCTTGCTTTCAGAAACATCTGAGGCAGCACCTTCCAAGAAAACAGCCTGTTACATTTCAAGGTTCATTTTTACAATACAGAACTGTGCAGTGGTGTTAGACATTTGCAGCATCACCCTCTCCTTCCTACAAAACCCAAAGAATTTCAGCAGAAATGTGAAGTAGGCAAAGCTAAGCAAAAGAATAAAAGCCAGTTCAAGCTATGGTTGTATACATCAAATTAGTGCATCCCCTTCTGTGCACCACCACTCAGCAACGTTCTGTTGTCCAAATGACTGTTTTCACATACTATCCATTTTTCTACAATTTAAGTTGCATTTTATGGATCTGGCACGTACTCCTGTAAATGAAGCAGCATTCCACTGGAAACAGTCAGAAGGCTGTTCCGTACAAAATACTGATGCACTGAAGGTGAGAAATAAAATTGTACAATAAAAAGAATACATATGTACAATCAAAGCAAATAAAGCATGTGTGCTACTTCAGAAACACCACACTTTAGGCACAGATACGTGCATTCCAAGTCATGGGCAACCACATAGTTTCTTAATTTTTACCAACGATGACTGAATAATCTTTCTTAAGTCCCCTGAATAGAGAATAGTTTATCAGCTTCATTTCTACCAAACCAATCCAAGTGCCTTTTCAGTCAGGAAACCTGCCTGGGAACTTCACTAAAACCTCATAAAACCACAAAAGATACAGAAAAATGGAATCTGCTATAGATATACAGTACACATCACACATATGGGACTTTGATGAAGAACAGACACAGTTTATTGTCAGTCCATAACTACCATCAAATCTGCTACCTGTGGAATCCTGACACACAGAGAAATGAATCAATCTCCACACATTCACTGCACTTCACAAATCCCTTTCTTGATGTACTGCATTGCACACCTCTGAAATTCTTAAATGTAACTGCATTCTTCCCTAACAATAAAAAAGACCCTGCAAAAAAAAGTTTACTTCACAATACATACACTTACATCCTTATGAAATAAAATATAATGAAGATCCCAGAGTAGATTCCACTCCAGAATCTGATATCTATTTATAGACCTTCAAATAGGACGTAGGCCATGGGTTTTTTCCCAACTCAAAATATGAAAATATCTTAAACAAAAGCTTTGCTGCATGGAAAAAAAAAATACAAACCATCATTAAGGGCTGAGTTTCTGAAAGCCAGAACTAGGTTACCAGGTACCACATACTTTGTTAAAAAAAAATATTAGTATTTAAAAAAAAACTTTTACCAAAAGAGATCAACGTTCTGTAGTGATCAATGTTCTGTAGTTTTTCTTCATCAAGTTGTTTTATAATGATTGCATGCTTATTAATACAAATTAAAATCATTAAGCACTTTTTTTTGGTAGAAAAAGCTGTAATTAGGTTTAAAAAAGATTTACTAGAAATTAGCTTTTCCAATAAATAGACTGGTATTCTAAAACAAAAAGCCTGATGTCCATTAATACCCAAATGGATTGTAGTCTCTGTTCCCATTAATAACACTTTTACCTAAAAGCATTATCTCACCCAACATTTCTGACAGTAGTTAAAGCAGCACATTAATAGTCAAGCCATGTTGTTACTGTAGCAACAATGATTCCTGGTAGCCATTTTCTTTTCAGCTTTAACACTGTTCCAAAGACAACAGTCTTAACTGCAATCTCTGTTTAAACCCAAAGGCGGCAAACTGCTCGGCAGTTTTCTCTGGCTACCTCCCTCTAAATACCTCCCTCTAAACTGCTTCAGTCTTATGTCCTTACCTAACAGTCTGCTCTAATGCTGGACTCAACACAATTTCAGTTTACACTATCGAAAATAACAGTATGAAAGTCCACTTTTTAAAACAAAAACCCCATACATTTAGGAGACTAAAGAGTCTGCAGGACCCTGGAAGAGAAGACAGCAATGTAACTCATTTATTTTAACCTGCAGGCTCAAAGAACACAGCCCAAGACACGATCACCAGGTAAGCATAGCAGGCTTACAGCCTTGGCTATTACACTGACAGCAGCCACAGAGAACTCCTTCTCAGACCACAGATTACAAAATCAAAGCAAGTGCTGCAGCCAAAAGCAATTCCTTAGTAGACTGACATCTCTCTAAATTTTCCATATTTAGAAAATAGTTAAGACAAAACTGGTATACATATGCAGTTCCAACTCCTCTACACTTTCGTAGCCTTAAAAACGACAACACCTGAAACACTTTCTTAAGACTGCAATGCGGTTTTTAAAAAAGGTTGAACCTAAAACGCAACAGCTCAAGATTAGTGATAAAGATTATTAGTGATAGACGCTATTTCCCCTGCTTTCTTTAAAAATAAATCTCCCTTTCTTGTATCGTGACAGTTTGAAAGAAAGCAGTGGTGGGAGGGCACTAACAAGAAAGTGAAATACATAACTGTTTTTAACAGCAATGGGAGGAGACCCTGAACTGTTGTTATTAGTGCACGAGTACTCCTGCAAACCAGGATCCTGAGTCCAGATTCAGTTCCTCACAAGTTTGTTCCAGTTGAATGGGTAGCTATGCTGGGATCACAAGCTCTAATGCCTGCTGTTTGTTGTCTGTCTAGACAGTGTTTCTGACACTTCCCGTAGACTGTGACAAGAACGGGGATCTCCTGTCATAGCCTCAGAGGAAGTGTATATTCTATGCATGTGAAAATGTAAAATCTATCAAAAATTTCCTAGATATTTCATGCACACTTAAAACCCCATACATATTTGTACTTCTGCTTATAAACTAGTAATAAATATCTCAATATGTAAGGAGTTAAGCTTAAAATTAAGGTAGGTTTATGCTGAACTCTGAATCAATGTGGTTGAGACATTTTATCCTGGTATCCCTATGACAGAAACCTCCACCAGAGGACAGAGGAGACACTCTGGAGTATTAGCACCTTTAAACACCACTAACTTGCAAAGAGCCTGCTTGCTCATCAGATGACTAAACTGTCACTACAATGAATGTTCCAGCTTGAAGAAAATATTGTATAAAATAATCACCTAAAAAGATAAATTCCAGTACCAGCATTCTTCCTGCAATAGTTCTGTGCTAATAAAAATATATGTATATTTTATACAATAGGATTCAAAAACTGCTAATCAAAGTTGAAGCAAAGCTACAAAACAAGTAGCTTTGTTTCCTAGTTGGATTCATATATACACTGTAACATACACACTTATAATCTCCAGAAGATCACTTTGGGGAGTCGTAACCCACAATATAAGGCCTTTCCTTCATTCCGCAGGAGCCTGTTTTATGACAGAGGATTGGTTTTGATGAAGGAGTAAAGTTAGAATACACTGTCAACATGATCACCTTAATAGCTACCAAAAATGTTTTTTAAAATAATAATCCATTCATCACTGAATGTTCACTCTTGATTTGGTGGTACTTTAAGCTTCTAACATTGTCCATCACCTATGTAAGTATAAAAACACTATTTCCTACGTTAGATAAGCTGTAGCAATGTGACATAATTAAACCAGTGGTGGCTTAATTTTACGTCTTTATGCTAGATAGCTCTTAAATATTTTTTTAAATAGGAATGATCCACATCTTGCAACCCAGGTTGTATTACTACACCTGGCAAGCAAACTAGGGCAAATGTCTCCACACATCACTTTGAAATGTAGTTTGAGACCACTAGTTACCATTTTGAACATTCACTGGAATCAGCCGCACATCACCAGCATCACAACCAGAGATCAGCTCTGAAACAACATCTGTGCCTCAGCAGCAAGCTCCTATTCATGGTCCCCGTGTTCAGACTGTCCACAGGTTTTATTACTAACACAGTCACCATACAGAACTGTTTCCTATGGCATAATTTACAAGTGGTTTAAGTTACTAAGCCTTTGCTCAAAATTATTGTATGAAAAGCATTTTACTGGGAAGCAGAAGATCTACCCCAAGATCTCTCTACCCAAGTTATGCAGACTACTTTCTACACCGTTCAATAAACTTCTCTGTGCCAGATTCCAAGAAGATGTAGCAGTCCAAAGTAGGCTTCATGTCAAGGTTAGGGCTTTGTTAACCCTTCTCTCTTTGAACTTGAACTTTTAAATGCTCATGGACTGTTCCACTGTTCACTTCCTTTTACTTAACCAATCAATTGGGCAAAAGCTTTCTGTCTTGTGATACTTTTACTATTTGACTTCATTCTTCTGAACATGACTGCCAAGAGACAAACTCAGTCCTTGCAATTTGTATTTTTTTAGTAATAAGATATGATTAATTACAGCAGCAAATACCTTTGTTCTAGCTACAGGAAAGTATCCTTCTGTTATGCTCCTAAAGTTGTAAGACTTTCAGAAAAAACACCAGGAAAACCACTTGTTACCCTTACCTGTGCGTACCCAGCCCATTGGCTGCCCTTAGGCACCTACTCTGGTTGGAGCTAAAAAGTATATATATACTTGTCAGTTTTCCTGACCAAAACAATCTTCCAATCCAGCTGTCAAAAGTAGCCCATGAAACAGCAGAGACAAGACACACTCTAAGCCTGTTTCATAGGCTTTACACTGGATTACAAGGATAGTGCAAAAGAAGTGGATCTACATAGGCTAAGACTATATAAAACCACAAGTATAAATTAAATATACACACAGCTAGCCTAAGCCATTCACACACTGACTCCCCTGAATGGCTACTCTTAGCTCATTATTGGGAATTTTGTAAATACACAAGTTAGACTTCCAAGGTTAGCTCTAGTATTTCATGCTTGGTTTTGACAGGAACACTGAAGAAACTATAATGAACACTAAATGCTTAGAGAATACCTATGAATGTGAAATCTGGTAGTTTAAATGGATTAAAGGAGAGAGATGAACTTTTCCTTAAGTTTGTGGACAACATATAAAAACAGAGCAATTCTGATAAACACGCTCAGAACTTACTCAATTCATACTTAATCAACTTTAAACAGCTTCAGAGAAAATAAGAGCCATGACCTACTCTCCAGAACTCTGTCAAAAGTACAGAAGTACGTAAGATAGTACTAAAGATATAATTTAAGAAATAACTGCCTATATCCCCAGATTCACAAAACTAAGGAAAATTCAGAGAATAAAAAAAAAAGAAAGGAAGTTACAGTACAGAACAGGTCAGCTTCTCAAAGACTTCAGAATACCCTAATCAAAGCTATATAAGACTATACTTAGGCTTATTTAAGCCTAAATAACTGTATTTAAGCCTATCAGAAAATTAGTGGGAATTTTCAATATTTAGAGGAAAACAATGTGATTTGTATCCGTTTTTAATGAGGTACAGGCAGTCATAAAACAGATTTGTACAGAAGGCAAGACTAAAGAAAAGGCAAAGGGATTTGGGAGTGAGGTTTTGGTTGGATTTTTTTTTTTACACTACTAGGGCTATGCTGTTAAAAACAAAGTGGGAATTCTCAATAGAAAAGCATTGGTAACAAAACATAACACTAATATTTGTGTATTCTTTCAAATAAGCTGTTGATTGACATTGTATAGCTTTGGTTTTCATTAATATTAAAATTTCTTTTAAGGTCAGGAAGAAATGCTAAAGACAAACTCAAGAACATAAAATATAGTGACTTTCTCCTGATTAAAATAGCATTCCAGAAGATGACTTAAAAAAAAAAAAAAAAAAAAAGAAAAAGAAAAAAGAAAAGTTAAGGTGAAACTGTTTGGCAGAATGAAAGTGAAGTCACAGAGAGATTAGTTTGAAAAAAAAAACAATCACTCTAGCATTAATAGTATTAATATTACTCGTTGGAAGAAGACTAAGACGAACGTGGAAACCACAACACAAAGGATCACTAATTAATCCTCTCTTTTATATTTACATCCTTTGAAAATGGTATGCATTGGCAAGCTTCAGCATCAGCTTAGTAGATGGACCTAAAGCCAAGTTATTTGCAATGTATTAAATAGAATTTAAAACCACACCCAACATCCTCAACATCAAAATGACCACCTTGCAGAAGTCAAACAATTCACCACGCTTCTCTATATAGCTTAACAGACAAAAAAACCCAACTCACCATTAATGCTCCAAATGACATGAAGAAATGTTCTGCTGGGATACTGCAGTGCTTTCTATGAAAAAAGTATAAACCTAATTCCCTAACGGACATTGCTTGACTTCTGAAGAGACAGCAAAACCTGGATGTCTTCAGAATTCTACTACATGTCAAAACATTACCCTAAATATAGCCCTAATTTAGAACTTTGTAGCTTTTTCCATAACATAATACTCTTACGTAAAAAAAAAAAAACAATAAAGAATATCTTAATTGTCTCTATATAAATGTTTAGAAGTATCTACCTGGATAGGTAGGCAAAGGAACACACAAACGGTGTGCACACACATGAAAACTCCTGCAGATTACAGAAAAAAAAAACCCAAAACCCTCTCCCTGTCACATCACAATCTGTTTGGTTTTGACACAGATCCTTGCTAGACTAACTCTTGTACCCCATTTCTGCTCAGCTCTTCTAGAACTTCACTGGACTAAAAAATGGAAAGCAAATTCCCAAGTTGTTTTCAGTGTCTAAAAGACATTTCTAAAAATGAATTATCATAGTACCTGTATGATATTTTTAGAAATAGTGTGACACTACAGTTATATGGGAACCTGAATGGTTTCTCCCAAGTATCATTTCTATTTTTGGTTCTCTCCCTTGTGCAGAAATACATTATGCTTATTATTGCACATTACTGCTTGTAAAATTCTGGTAAGTAAGAGCAGTCTTACAGTTGCAGTAGAGAGAAGGACCTGGGGAAGAATTTTATTTTCTGGACAAGCTGCTCCTCTCCAAGCCTTACACACACCAGGAAAGAAACTGGACCCCTCATCCACCAGCAATCAGCCACACATATAGCGGTGAGAATCCCAGTGAACTTAGCCAGTAAATCTCACCACTTAGAATATCTGGGAACAGGGGCTTGCCATTTAGGGGAACATGACACTGAATACTAGTGATGTACCTCCCTTACCTGGAAAGGCTAACAAAAGGGAAGGTCTGTGAGAATCTGTTCTAAAAGCCACTCATCAGTAAGTCTACCACTTCTCATCACAGTATGTGTCACTATTGTCCCATACATTCAAGGCTTTGTAAAGACACGGAAAATGACAACCACTATCCCAAAAAAACCTCAGAAGAAAACAAGTCAGACAAAACAAACCTTCAGAGGTTTCCCCAATGCACAGATGGAGAAAGAATACACAACAGAGAGTATCCACAGTCTTTTTTCGTTTATGTACTACACAAGCAGCCTTTCCACCTCAGCTTCATCAGCAGTTCAGTTTGCATACTACTCAAGCAAGCTCTACTCCCTGCCATTCTGTAACTGCTCCAAAGCCTCTGATTTTTTTCACTGCAGCTTATCTAGGTTAATTCAACATCACATGTTCCCTCAACTTATCTTTCCTCTTTTTCCTCAGAGGAAAACTGCCACAACATCATTTATATCTATTTTGTTAATAAGTATCTGAGTAGGGAGCATTAACTGGCATTTTGGTTTTTATCTTTTTGAAAGTTGAAAACAACCTGGTTTTGAAGTAACTTCAGAGTTCTAACATTATAATTTGTAGAAAAATGCAAGTTATTTTTTTTATATGCCACAGGGTCTCAATTTTTATTAAAAGTGTTGCTCAAGAACAGAAAAGATTAGATAATTTCACTGATGTTAACGTATATTAAAAAAAAAAAAAAAAGAGGCAAGCAGAAGAGGACAGGGTACCCACTTCACTGTGGGAGAGAGTCAGGTGAAGGCAGCTGCAGAACTGTCACTTCCAACTCCCTGTGATATCACAAACAATCAAGACGTTCTCACAGAAGACACTCATAACAATTACAGTCTCAAGCCAACAAAAAGTTGGTGTGAGGAAAAGAAGTTATTTATACTGAAACTTTTTTCCAGGCGAAGGCTGTCCTCTGTTGAAAATACTGTTTCTAATACTAAGCCAACTTACAGTAACACCACCACCACCACTTCTGGAAAAAATACTCCCCTTCTCTCTCCTTCTCTCCACCCATTATCAGAGAGGAACACAGAATCCAGTCTCTGGTGAAAGGTCCTCAGAACATCTGTAAGAATACTCAGTTTCTGTGCCAACAAAATAATCATAAATACAATAAAGAATAACCTACAACCACTATTTTGGTAGTCAGGAGCCTAGTTTTAAGATATAAATTCTACAGAGTTCCTACCCCTTCTGACTGAAGAGAGAAATTTGGAAAATTAATATTAGAGATAGTTTCTGAAACACTACAGCCACAGAAGTGTTTTATGTGCCTACATTTGAAGATGAAGAAAGATATCAGCAACAAACATTACGAGCTTTTTCAAAAAGTTGTCAACAATTCTCATATAGATAGTGCTCCTAGGAGAGCTGAGTAGAATCGACAGCAAAATATTTAGAGGACAGCCTCCCAAGAAGGCAAAAACTGAAGCAACTAAAACTAAAAAAAAAAAGGAAAGCAACCTACCAACCAGAACACTCTATGAAAAGCAGCAAAACAAAACACCAAATGAAAAGAGAAAAACCCCAAACCATAACCACCAACACCTGACTGCAGCCAGACAAGAAACAGGTATCTACCACTTCCTACCAGCAGCATCAAGGTGCAGTGTCAGAGCTGCCATGCTTTAGAAGCAGACACGTTACCAGCTTTCCAAAAGCAGCCCCCTGACCTCCTGTTGTACATCTTTTCTGGAGGGAAATCTCAGATGGAAAACCCATCCCTGTCGCCATTAAAAAGCCACACTGAGAGTAGATGGGATAAAGCCCAACTTGTGCTGTCAAATGCACCAATTATTCTGCAAAAAGGAAGGAAGGAGGGAGGGAGGGATTCATTATCACTTTTCAACACTGCAATGATTACTCTTGTTAAGGAACTCCTATTTTCTTTTACTCAAACTAAAAAAGGGCACATCAAGTAAAAGTACATTATACATCTTGGACCTTGTTTTATGTCACTTTGTCTCCAGGGCCATCTGTTAGCATTCCCTTTCCAGAACAGAGAAGTTACAAAAATTATCTCAATCCCCGTCTTCAGCTACAATCAGACAAATCAACAAGGCACCTGTAATTCTTTCCATCCTGTTCACCAAGACACAGCCTTTCCCCTGCTCCAGCTGCTTTGTGAAGTCTGTAACATTATCAAGAACTCATTTAAGGCATGCAAAAAATATTCAAATACTCAAAAAATAATGTTCCTTTATGAAAAGAAAAAACACCCCAAACTGATTGCAAGTATGTCAGACTGCAACTTCTACCTTTTTTTATTTTCACTTGGAAAAGATTAATACTGTACTCTGGTCTCCAAAACTCCAAAGCTTTCGTTAAGTACAGTAAGTATCTAACTTGCAGTGTTAAACATACTGAAAACAGTTATTACACGCTAACAGCAGGCCTAAAATATTCCAAAGCCCAGCAATCTGACCTTTATTCTGATTTGAGCACAAACTTCACATCCTCTGGATTAAATTTCAAGAAATACTGAATTACTAAATATCCCATCATCCTTCAACTAGTCGATTATATGTAAGATTAACCACTCAGTATCAATCAATAAATGTCAACTAGAGATTTACCATTTCCAGTAGCTGGATTTAGTTACATCTGAAACCCACAGTTCCCATACCAAGAGTATCATAATTACATTTACTGGAGTAATTAACTGTATTATAAAGTTGGATCAGAAATATTAAGTTAGTTAATATTTAGTGTAAGAAAACCATGCATACTCACTGTTAAGTCACTGTCCTCCCCGCCTTTAACCTCACTGGCAAAGTAAGGGCATTGCTGCAACACTTCTATCAATGTAACAGCCACTGCGTACAGCTGAACAGTGACAGAAATGCAGCACAACTGGGTACTCACTTTTATCTGGATTACTTTGTGTCCTTATTTTTAAATAAAAAAAAAAAAAAGCTTGCTGTCCTTCAACAAAGCAACACCACTTATGAGTAAATACCATAGAATGATAGGTAGACTTTGTACTGAGACAAAATACTCATTACGTGACACTGCACAGCATCAGAGTGAGCTGACTGATCCTGTGACTATCATGCTCTTTACAATTTTTTGAAAAAAGGCACATCAGAAGTTTATCCAAGCTGATTAGATGCTCTTTCTTCACAGACACCAGTGATTTGAGCATCAAATTACATCTCACTACAGCGCTGTAGATAGAGATGCATTATATTTGTGTCCATTTTTATGTAACCAGGAAAGTCTGTGACCATTTCACACCCCTGTCTATCAAAGGGAAGCTCTTCTACAGTTCTGTGAAGAACATGGGCATGACTTTCCTACCACCACTGCTTGTGTGAATGGTTCCTATTAATTGACACAAGTTTTGATTTAAGGGACACAATATATAGAGGCATGGATGTGGATGTGCTTTTTTATATATATATAAAAATAAGCATGAAAAGGATCTTTTTTTCATGATACTACAAACTATATGGAATCCTTTAACCCAGACAGACCAGTAGTATTTTCATGTATATCAGCCAGAATGACCAATGACCAACAATCACAATTTCCTTGGGTCACTTAAGCTCTTTTTCCAGTAGCTATATGAAGCCTGCATCTACCTTAAAAAGAAACAGCAAGCAGAAATGTTAATAATCAAAAATCTGCTTATATTTGGAGTGCTCAAGAAGCTAAACAAACATATTTTTAGAGAAGACAGACTTGCTCTGGTTTATTTCACCAGAGATGCCTTTACACTCAGTTGGGTGGGCACTATTTTCATCTGAAGGAATCGGGCTTTGGTGGCCATACCAATTTAAACTAGTCTCAAAGTGATTTTAACTGAGTGTAACACTGTTCAGATACAGCCCAACTTTATTGAATTATTTTCCTCCCAATCTCTGAAAACATAATACAGTACAGTCACAATCTGGAGCACAAAGTGCTAATTCAATTTGACCCTGAATAACAGAAAAGACAGAAAAGTTGTTTGAAAATACAAAAACATGAGGAAAGTGAGGCCAAACAAATGTCACCAATCAGCAACTGTTCAAAGACCTTTAATTCAAACCAACTTCAGGTGAAACTGCACAGCAAGTGACGCAGCTATTCTGTATTTCTTCCAGTTTTAAGATCTTTTGCAAACTGGTAAGAAGTCTGAAAGTGTTTGAAATTAATAATTGTGCGTGAGCATGTAAGGGCTTTATTACTATGGAGAATCTGATTCCCTTTGGAGAAAACAGAACCAAAAAGTGACTTCAAAAGGCTTGAATCAAAAGGAAAAAAAAAAAAAAAAAAAAAAAAAAGGTGTACATGCTAGTAGGTTCTGCTAATACTTGCAAGTACAAGCACAAACTATTCCACAAGAAATTCCACTGACAACCCCTGAATTCAGTGTCTTGAAATTCAGTCTGCACTACTACTATAAAGTGGAAGGCATTGCCCCTATTGTTTAACATCAATTCAATTGCTGATGCACTTCTATTCAAACAATTGTTGCCCTACTAAATAACCTCACAAGGATGCTCTAAGTGATCAGTGCCTTTTCCTCCTACTAGCCAGGTAACCTGTAGAGATTTCAAGACAGTGGTATTGTCTTTCAGCATTCACTCGAGAACTTTCATACATATTTTCCTAGGCATATTCCTTCTTGTGCTACTCTAGTATCAACTAGATGCTGGACTTCATGAAGGTTCAAAACAGTCAAGAGTAGCCCACCTTTGCTCCCATTTTGTTAAAATTAATTTTGCTTATTTTTTTTAATAAAAAATACCATAAATAATAGAGACAGCAAATGAAAAAAAAAATCTATAAAAAGACAGGTTTCTTTAGTGACATTAACAATTTTCCCCCCGCACCACCACCACAAAACTCCCGTTCCTTTGGTAGGTTTTGTTATCAATTTGAATGAATGCTATATGTCAGAAGAAACTATTTTTAAGACAGTATTTTGAAGATTATTAATTTCAATTCTCGCTGGAATTCTTGTATAACTCTGCACCACATCCCTCTGCGGTTACATTAGACAGGTTTGCAACATCAGCTTTGATTATAAGTCAGTGTAATAGGATTGTCACACTGCACTGCTCCTCCATGCACTCTATTTTAAGTCCTCTCCGGTAAGAAAATTGCTGCATTTTCTCTGCATCTAAGTGACCCACTAAAAGCTTCTCCAGATTTATTTTGCATTGTCTAATCAGTCCATCTATTCTGCCCTGAAATCACCTGCCCTGCACAACTCAGGTAGCAAAGAATTCTACACAGAATAATCACAAAACACTGAAGCACTTCACTCTCAGCTGTGAAGAATCTTCTCCTTAGAGATTTGTTTTATAATCTGACTGAAAAGTTATTCTGCAGCTTGTATAAAAAAAGCCAAACAAACCACAAAACATGCTGCACAAACTTCTCTGTGAAAGGTACAGTTCTACAGTGGAATTCCAGAGATGCTTATCACTTTTAAAAGTGTTTGTCCCATGTGTTAATTCATTAATCTATACAACACGAAATGGCTTCTTACTCTCAAATCTGGTGCACATTCATTCCCCATATGTGTCTGAAAGCTAAGTTCCATGACACAATCTTCATAATTACATTATGGGGGGGAGGGGGGCGCACCCAGGAATCGGAATATCACTGCAAATAAGATTTTGCTTAAAGGGCCAGAGTTGTACAACACTGATGCAAATCTATTTTGATATACCATGCTTGTTTTTCATTACCACTGTGACTTGTCAGTTTATAGCCCAAGCTACCCCAACAGAAGTATTTCCAACAGACTAAAGGTTACATACAAGACATCAGAAGACAGATAACTTTCTAGATTTCAGATAAATCACGTTGGTCAAGATTATGTTCATCACTGCAACCTGATGTAACACAAACTTTGTCAGAAAAACTACCAGATCCTGAAGCAGCTGGGAGCCCGAACACACTACGTCAATACCTGAACTGTTAACTTTTCCCTTTACTGTTGTGAAGCACCCCGGCTCCAGGAGACCCGCGCACTGCAGATAGTGGCGCTGCCCCCGGTACGTAGGTACACATAGGTCAGCCCCACGGCGGACCAGGAACTTCCCAGCCCTTTTGTAATAATACCATGCGTTTCGGAGCCGCCCTGCTTCATGCCAAGAAGGAAAGGAACGAAAGGGAAGGAGGAGATCGCACGTTACCCCTGCCCCAGGACAACAGTAGGCAGCCTTCCCAGGCTGACCGTGAGCCCGGGTGGGCAAGACGTGTGATGAGCCACACCAGGGGTCACGCTTCCCCCGAAGCGGCGAGAAGCAGAGCGCAGGGCGGCCCAACAGGACCTGCCGCCTCGCCTTGGCACAGCGGGGCAGACGACGGGAGGGGACCGACGCCTGCCAGAGCCCTCCAGGGTGACCCCGGCCACCCCCGAGCGACAGCATCCTCCTGCCCCGGCCGCGGGGCATTACCTGGCTCCCTGCGGCCCCGCGCTGCTGGCGGCCCGACCCCGGGCGGCTCTCCCCGCACCCTAGGCCCCGCCGCGGCGGCACCGGGCTGCCCAGCTCCTCCGCGCCTGGCAATGGCGGCGGCCCTGCTCCCCCCTCCCAGGTCCGCGCTCACTGGCTGCGCCGCTTCATGTGACCGAATAAAACCCTCCTCGGCACAGCCCTTTGTGTCCGGCCCGGTCGGGGCACCGGAGAGGCCGCTCGCCGGCTCGGGGAGGGGGCTAAGGACGACGGCGGAGTCGAAGGGAGGCAATAAGGAAGGCCTGAGAGAGGCCCTCCTTCTCTTCGCCGCCGCCACCGCCGCCTGGGCCCGGCCACTTACCGCGGCGCGGGCGGCTGCGGCCGAGTCGCGGTGCCGCACTAGTTCGGAGGCGGCCGCCATGTTCCCCGATGCGGCAGGATGGAGGCAGAGCCGCCCTCCCCGCCAACCGCCGCTAGGGCGGCCGGCTCGTCTCGTCTCGCCGCGCCCGCCTCAGCCCGCGCCCGCCTCGCGCGGCGCCAAGGGGAGCGGCACGCGCCCCCTCCCCTCCGCCGGGGGGTGGGGGAGGGAGGATTTTTTTTATTATTA
>JANHGN010000078.1:0-37125 GCA_024605025.1 Megaceryle maxima
GCCGCGGGCAGCCGCTAGGAGCGCGGCCCCTTCGCCGCCGGTGCGGCCGCCGGTGCGGCGGCCGGTGCGGCGCTGCCACTGCGGCCGCGGTACACGCGGCGGCGGGCTCGGCACCTCCAGGGACGGCAGCCGCCGGGGTAGGCTGTGGGTGGTGTAACTCGACAGCGGGTCGGAGCTTTCGTACACGGGGAATGACCTCTTCTGAAGAGCCCATGATGTTCCCATGAACGCGGCTGGACTGCGGTCTCCAGATCGGGCAGGGTGTCCCATGGGCAGGGTGTCCCACACAGCCTTCTCCCTCCTTTGGGGATTTGTGCTCTCCCGGGCACAAGGAGATCGCCACAAAATCCAGGGAGGACCCCGATCTCTGTGCATCCCCCAAAGAAAACGCTCACACCTGGGCTCCATGTGCGCCTTTGGCATTTCCCCCAGTCCCACACCTCCCTCAAGCCCTTGGACTTTGGCTGTGAGAGATTCACCTCTGTAATGGTCTCACGTCCTTCCTCCCCTGCTCGGGAGTGGACAAACAGAGGAGATCCCGTAGAAGGAAATAAAAAGTTGCGTTATCATATATAATGCTGAAGAGGGCAGAGATACTGCTGCAACACTTCTTCCACTGGCTGTCTAGATAAATTCAGTTGTCTTGATGCCTTGTAGATTCTTAGCTGTCTATAGATAAATGAAACATCATCAGGCAAAAAGCTACTGCAATCAGACATAAAAATCATTGACAAGCAAGGACTCAGCTGAGGAGACGGCTGAGTTATTTTCTGTGGAATAGGAAACGTACACTGCAGACAGATGGGCTAAAGAAAGAGTAATTCTAGAACACTTCTTAAGGCTGAAAATATTCCCAAAGTGTTCTTAATCCAATCACAAGCCTCTCAAACCCTGCTTCCCTCACATCCCCAAAGACAACTAGCTATGGAAGATGGACACAGTCCACCTGTTAAATCTCATAGCTATCAGAAAAGTCTTGTAGTCCCAACTATACTTTGGAAAATACTCAGTTCCCATCACACCATGAAGAAATCTGCAAGACCCTATGTCCATTCTGGACAGCAAAAGATTAAGCTGCTGTATGAGATCAGGATTCCCAGTGAAGATTGTGAAGTCTATAGTTTAAACCATAACAGCAAATAACTTTTATAACGTCCATTTATCTCTTTGCAGCACATTTCATGTATTCATTTCTTTGGAAGAAAGTGGTACATGCAATTGCTAAAAGCCTGTAGCTCCAAAACTGCCATCTCCACAGATTGATCCCATATAGGCTATTAATAGTTCCATTAGTCCTCCACTGAGTAGTTCTAGTAACAAAACATAGTCCAAAGATGTTTTTTATATACAGCCAAAAGCAAATAATCTTCACATGGGAGCAATGTTCTGGATGTCCTGTTTGAAAGCTGTTCTGGAAAATAAAGGTTTTGGCACTTGCACTGTGCCCAGCACAGTTTGGGTTTTTCTAGAGACATCTGCCTACAGATTCAATATCATAACAAGAATTAGCATCAGAGATCTAATCAACTATGGGTCTTTCATTTATGTGAAACTGTCTTAATTCCCTCCTTAACCAGAAGTCTTAAGATTATAAACTAGTATGATATCCCTGATCGTAGCTCTGGGGATACAAACTTGTCTAGACTAATGAAAAAAATTGTTCTTATACTGTTTATATCCAGAGTACCTTAACAAAGGTAAGCGACAGGACATGGAGAACCCGGAAAACCCAACTTTCTCAAGTGGCTGGTGGAAGCTGAGAAGCTGGAAACAGCTCTTGCTTTTGTTCCAGATTCCTTCCCAAAAGAGATGTGGTAACTGCTCCTTCCACTGTTCGAATCCATCCTCTGACAGTATGGATTATGCTCCATCCAGTGCAAACACCAGTGACTATAATTGTGTAATTAATTGAAGAAAATACTGCAAAGTTACAGGAGTAGAGATGACCAGCATTGGTCTATTTAAACTTTGGTCTATCAACAGAATTATTGATTGTCATTGCCTTTTTTTTTTTTTTTTTTTTTTCCTGGAAGCATTCGTAAGAGGGTAGGAAATTTATAAACATAAGGCCTAGTTTCCACTCTCCACGAGCCTACAAACTTAGGAAATTTCCAAAGAAATTAGAGGACCTTCCTACAAGATTAAGAAGAGAATCAAAAATAAGATGGAGATTTTACTACTTAAGCTATAATACTTATAAAGATAACATCTGTTATTCTGTAGTCAGTGTAATGGCATGTAGATGGTTAATTGCCTCTGTTCCCACAGGGGATCATTTTAAGTTGTGCAGTCTAACAGCAGCAATAATATTTTGCATCAGAACACAGAACTCCTGGTTGCAGCAAAGAATCTTTTAGAAAGATAGAAAATTTTGGGTTAAATAGGCCTTGGAGTTTATAAATAGCAACAAGAAACCCCCTTCCTTTGCTCTCTTTTTCATCTACCTCCTTTCTCAAAAGTCTGTGGATACAGAAGAACCATGCCCTTTAAATCAACAGGCTCATGCTGTGCTCCAGCATGTGGAGAACTCACCTATAGATAGCAACCTAACATAACCCTTACATAACTAACTCCCACCTGTGGAAGTCTGGGAGCTCACACATTCTCAACTTGTAATGCATGACACAAGGAGAGAATTACTTTTTTACCAAGTGTTTCACTGACTTTATGGGGCTTGCTCACCATGTCTGGAAGAGTGGAAAGAGTCAGGGCACTCCTTCATGCTGATCAAGGGGCTGTTCTGTTTTCTCTGGTCAGGGATGGGAGAAAATTCAGAATTCTGCCTGTTTCCTCAGCTCACAGCTCTGCACTACCTCAGAGAACTACTCAGAGGAACGGTCTTGGCCTACCAGTGTTAGAGGCTACACTGTCTATAAGGGTTGTAGATTGGTTGGGTATTTCACTTTTGTGGCCAACCAGAGCAGCCAAAGACACATTCTTAGTCAAAGGCTGCAGTGGGTACTCAAGGAGCTAAGAATCCTGATACTCTGTTTCTAGAAAACAGATGCTCCCAGGAGAAGCGCATTTTGCAAATATTGTCTGTATTTGTGGGAAAAGTTAACTTTTGATTACCCTGGTTCTTTTTGAATGGACTCCCTCTGGTCTCTGGTGTACAAGAAAGAGAAAGAAAAGAGCAGGCATAGGAACCTTGAGTGCACCTACCAGATGGGACAGGGTGAATCGCCACCCTTCCTCTCATTTCTTTTCATCCAACTGGTGGAGCCAACAGCGGCTGCTGATTCATAATCAGCAATCTGCAGATGGCTGTGAGAATGCTTTAGGGAAGCATGACTGCGACTGACAAACAAGACCCAGAAAAGAACATTAAGGCTCACTCTCGGGCCTTGTCTGCACCGGGGAATTTTCTTCCCTCCTCCAGATTCCCACCATTGCTAATATGAATGCAGCTGCACAATTGTTAGGCATATTTGGAGTCATAATATATGAGTTTTCATCTCATCAGCCATTTGCAGCACTGTGTCAATTAACCCTCCTCAGAGCAGGGTTAACTGATACAGTGCTGAAAACGGCTGCTGGAGCCGAAAGCTGTCTATACTAAGGCTCCCATTGTTGCTAACCCTGGTGCAGCTGCAGTGGAATCAGCCCACATGGGATTATTTTGGTAACGATTCACCAACCTAAAAACAACCTAAAACTGCAACATAGCCACCTTATGGGCCAAAACACGCTTCTGCTGCACCTCAACAGCTATGCACCTAGGCCATCACCTTTCATAATGAGATTTTTCTTACAGTCTTTTCAGTCCAGAAGGTACTTTTGTGTTTCTGCATGAAGTACTCAGTGAATTTCATCTGAGCAAACTTGTGTTCCTGTCACCTCCATACGACTGCCTCTGCTCGTTAGTTCTCACTAGCTCTGTACTTGCAGATGCATGGAGGAAAAGCTGATTGTCTGGTACTGTGTTTTCATTGATTCATATATTAATTCAAAGCAAAAATTGCCCTTTCACTCATGGAAACTTTGTGATTTGTTTCTGATTTTGATTTCTTAATGCAGATCTAGGTAGTTTATGTCCGGAGATTCGTGTTCACTGATAGTTTTGCTTTTTTCACACTAAACACTATTTTGCAGTTTTTAACGTTATTTATTCAGAGCAGAACCATGAAAACTCAAGTTGATTTCTGATGGAATACAGTTCTATTTTGAATGAGCAGGTTTGGTAGAATGAGTCCCACTTGTTTCCATGTGCTTTAGGAGCAGTTATGAAACAGGCTGGTGAAATAGGTGTTTCACTCCCTGCTGAGTAAGACTAGTAGTACTTCTAGAAAGCCCTTCTCCATCCTTCTCCCACATCCATGTCCAACACTAACTAAACCAAGGAAGTGTTGTTTTGCATTTGTTATACTCTTGAACAACTATTTATCAGACAGATGCTGGCAGCCAGGAGTTAAGCGCAGTTTGCAAGTGTGAAAATGTTGAAGTCCAGGCTCAGCAAAAACCTAAGTGAAAACCTCTAGCTCACTAAAGCCCTTGATTAATGACAAGCAGGTTTCAATTCATGCATGGTATATTATACAAATATGAAACACAGCTATATACAAATATGAAACACAGCTTTATGCAGAATCATGAGCAACTGCACATGCCTATAAATATCTACAGAGGCTCAACATACCTGCCCAGGGAAATGGCAAGGGGCAGACACAGAGAGGATGCTGTCCACAGCCTCCCAGCTGTGGAGGTAAGCTGTAGAGCTCAGTTCACAATGCTGGGATGCTGAGGGAAAAAAAAAAAAAAAAAAAAAAAAAAAAAAATTGGCAGAAACTTGGATACAGCTGAGTATTTAGAGAAAAGAAAAAGGAACTGGATCACTCTTCCTTCATCTCTAATACTGCTGCAGTGGCTATTTCTCTCTCCCAGGGATTGCTTTGGACGAAGTGAGGGAGTGGGCAGAGTAACTGAGATGCCTGCAAAGCAGGTGCAACAACACTTTGTGGAAGGAAGGAGGAGCAATGCACTGACTACCCCTTTAGTTCAAATTGAGCTGTGGGGATGCATGACAAAGTTCTCAGGTCACAGCTGTCACAGAAGGAGCCTGCCTCTTGGTAAACATATATTTGCTTAAATGGTTGCATTGATCTCCTGAAATGTTCTTTAAAAAATGCTAAAAAACTCCCATGCAAAATCTCTGTGGAACTGGATTTCTTCCCTTTTCCCTTCAAGTATCTTTCAGTATCTTGCATATGTTTTTATATGAATCTCTATGATTAAAAGTACTTGAGACTGGCTTATTTTTCTCTGCAATGAGTTCAGTTATTTCCTTTTTATACCTTCCAGAATTTACTATACCATATCTAAATATTGGCTGCAGTCCACATGTTTTAGATCATTCTTTATAATGGTCCTGTTGTTATAGAATCCTTTGTGTGTGTGTGAGAAAGAGAGAACATGCATATGTGTTGGAAGCGAGGCAGGGTGCATATAATTGTTTGGGAAGAGAAATCAGGGTATATTAATTCCATAAGTGATTTCTGAACTGATAACATAAAAGTGATAAAAGTAGTGAGCACTGCAATTATAGACCTCCAGTGCATTACTTTGTATGTGTGGTAAATACTACTTTTGATCTGATCCCAACAAGTTACTCTACTATATATATAATACCAATAAAATGACTCATTCACCTTTCATTGCTATATAATTTTAAAGATCAGATTTATTGTTGTCACATTTTCTCATTTTTACTTATGTTCTAAATGTAGATCCTTCAACCTGAGTCATACAACATGTTAGTCAATGGGAAGCTACGTGAAGATGAAACTAAGGCAGCAGCTCAAAGTCCTTACTCATTACACAAAAAGCTCTTTACCTGCTATGGAATGTACAGATAATATACATGTGTAGAGTAAGTTAGCAGGATTTGATGCTTCATGTGACAAATCAGAAGCTTTAACCAAAACAAACAAAAAAATACTCATGATGACATAATGTATGGATAGAGCTCATGAGGATTTAACTGAGAAATGCCTCTCTATTCCCAGGATAAAATGAAAGGATTAGACCCGTCCCAGTGGACACCTTTGACTCCTGCCTGTGACTCCACGCATAAAGGATAAATTTAAGTGGAAAAGAGACAGCACCAATCTCCTGCATGTTCATTCCCTACAAGGACTGACTTAGTGCACAGCACGTGTGACTTAGTTCACAGTGCATCAGGTAAACTAGTTCACACTCAGAGCAGGCTGTGTCCTCAGATTTGTGCATATGGAGTCATGCGTGCATGGCACATTTGCTCCCTAATTTCTTTTAACTTCTTGTAGACAAGTCCTAAGACTGCCAGTGATGTAAATTCAGACCACTTTCCCATGTCAAGAAGTTCTCAAACACACAGAACAGATGCAAAACGCCCTGCACTAACTATTCCACTCTTGTCCCACCCGGTAGGGCCCTGAGTCAGGGATTAGGCAGTTCAGAGGGCTGAGTGGATATCATTTTGTGCAGAAATTAATTTCACCCAAAGAGAGTGTGCTTAGTTTCTATAATTTTTTTTCCCTACAAGCTAAGATAAATTTCTGCTTTGGTCCATTAACAATACTTGTATTTTTAATCAGAATTATTCTGTACTATATTTTCTTTGGAAATAACAGTAATATAGTTTATGTGAAATACAAACAAATGAGGGAACGATTTTTACCTAAATGTATGAATAGCATTTTGCAATTTGTCATTGTGATATATTTATCTTTTGAACTTTTAAGTGAGCTCAGCTGAAAAAAATGCTTCTCTTCAGCACATGACTGGAAAATATATTACACCAGAGAAGTATATTGCTGTTTCAGTTTAGAAATCAGTGGCTAAATATAATTTTCCACCATACTTACTTTCACAAAGTATGTAGTAAATTATTTGCATTTCAGTATATGCTAAGAGCGCATATTCCAAAAGGTGTTAAAATCAGCATTCGCACTCAAATTAATGGATATTTTGTGAATGTGCATTAAAACTAAAATCCTTAAGATCTTTTGTTGCCTGCCGAAGCCTTAAACCCACTGTAATATGGTTAGGACAAAACAAATTTTTCAATAAAATGAACCTTGGGGGAAGGAAAAGAAACTAGTATGGAGCAGAAAGATATAGACTGGCCAGGAAAGTAATACCAGTTCACAGCAGCTGAAGATTTGTGTCTGCTGTCTGTCTTACACCCATCTCATTTGAGTGACACGGTGTTTGCTACTTCCTATGTGCAGTCTGTCTAATCAAAACTTCCTAGAGGTCAAGAGATACCTATGGTTTCCAGGTGGAGTGCAGTGGCAAGGGGACGTGGCCTGTCCCCAGTAGCACGAGCAGAACCATGCAGGAGCACTGTGATTCACTGGGTGTCTGCACAGGTAAGTCACTCCCTGCTTCTGAGCCACCCCAGCAAACAGGGCCAACAGGAGAAGCTGCGACCACAGCAGTGGAATCATTCAGCCTGTGCCTCACTACCTCCCCTTCCCCTGGACAGCTTGGGAAGAGGGAAGAGAAGCTGGCTGCAAGCTGAGCGAGCTCTTCCGGCAATGGCAGCTGCTCCCAGCCGCCATTTTGCCCGGGGGTCATTTGCCTGTCACATCACAGACATGTAACCCTCATGTGATGGGAGAGCAGCCAAGCAGCCATCAGGAAAGGCTGGGGCCGGGTGGGAGCTGTGGCTGCTGCCAGAACAATTCATCTGACACACAGCCCATTCCTTATATGCTCCAGAGCTGCACCCAGGGCAGAAGGCTTCTGGGAACAGGCTGTGGGCCTGATAAATGGTCCTGTCTGCCATGAAAGCCTGCACTTCACAGGATGAGCACCTGTTTCCTACAGCCTACAGTCATCATGTTTCCAAACCATTCAATTTCTTTGATAATTAGATTGATTCTTGTCCATTTTCTCTATGTGCATATATGGAGTACAAAGGAGGGTCCAGGGCTTATAGCACCAGTTGGGAGCTCAGGAAATGGAGATTCCTTCTTTCCCATAGCCAAGCATTTGTTCCTGTCTGATCCTGGGCAAATCACACACCCCCAGCTCTGTGGAGGTGCTCAGATGCCTACCTCCCACCAAGCTGAGCAAGAATTAAAAGTCTGTGCCCTGTCAGGAAAAGGCAGATGTGAGTGCTCCCTATCTTCCAGGGCCATTATAAAGATGAAGACATTTCTGGCCTACAGAAGCTTGAGTAATGGCAGTCATTCAAAAATCATATAGACATAGTAGTGCAAACACTGAGGAAAAGCTGCACAGTTACCTAAGGCAAAGAAACATCTTTAAATGTTTGTAGTTGTGACTCAGAATGAGTAAACAGAGGTTTAAACAAATCTTTGTATTTTAAGTTCTGTCTGAAAATATTCCTAGCTTTTTATTTATATTTTTGAGTAATGATATTAGTAAGAGTCCATTATATAATCACAAGAAAATTAAAACTCTCCAGGGCATGATCTTAGCTGTGTAATTAACTGGGGTGTTTAAAAGTACAAAGAGAACCTGAAGCAAAATTTGTACCAGAACCACACCTCATTATGTTTTGCTGCCTAAGTCTGTCATAAATAGAGATGTTTATTACACATCTGCCATTTAAAGTACGTATTACATGCAATGTTATATTTTATTTAGATTTAAAAATTTAAAAACACATGATGACAAGCTGTGTTACTATTAACACATGCCTCAGGGACCAGGGGTGCACATTCACATTGTGCCTTGGGTTATATTACAATTCAGCCACTCCAGAGTTATAAATCGTTTCGAGAAGTATACTGTGTAATTAGTGTGCCTGATTTCAGTCCACGGAGTTTCACTGGTGTGAAAGAACAATTAAGCCCCATCCATTCACATTTACTAGACCAAACTTTGTAGTTTGTCCTCAGAGCACTGCTCCCTCCTCTGCTTTCAACAGCACATGGCACCAAAATCTCCAGAGCTTCCCAAAGCAGTTTTTTTCTTTCCTTAGGATTATTTTCTTTTTTTTCTTTCTTTCTTTTTTTTTTTTTTCTCTTCACACCAGAAGTGATTCAGTTCTGACTCAAATGTATGGGCGGAAAGGGCAAGAGATGGTGCACCAGTTTTATACTTCTTAATTCTTTCTTCTTTGGCTTTGTTTTCCTGAACAGACTGCCCTTCTGGACTAGCTCCAGGGCTAACTTTGAAGAAATTTTTCACAGAAATGCCTTTGCAGAAAATCATCTCATTCAGGATCTGCATGGAATTAAGTTCCTCTGCATGCATATGGGTTATTTCCAGCAGATACTAAGAAATTCCCTTGGCCAGTGAGGAAAAACAAATATAGTTTCTTCGATGCAAGAACTTTCATGAAGAAAAATGTTACCTACTAGTAAGCTTTCCTCTGTAAGCTGGTTATCCAAAGTCAATCTCTGTCACCATTTCCTAGCTATTATTTCCACTTAGCTGTGTGTTAAGGTAGGACAAATTTAGTATATCTTACTTGTATAAGTTATATATACCTTAGTTTATATATCTAAGATACATATCTGCATTATGAACACTTGATGTTGTGAAGTAGTGGATAGTGTTACATCACTGGCAATGGAAGTCAACCTTTAATATCAACCCTACCAGATTTTTCTGTATCATTTCATAGTATGGATCAGCTGGCAGTCCTGACTCTTTTCTAAAAACCTAAAGTAGCAAATATAAATGCTCCAAAATGAGTCAGGCCAATCCCTTCAGATCAAATCCAGGGAACTATAAACTCCAGTGGCACCTTCAGCACCCAGTCCTTACCTAGGAGTTTTTCTAAGTTTAGTTTTTGACTGATCAGTCAATGTGCAAGACCTAGCAAGAGGGAAAGAGCTGAAATGCTAGCAAGTCACAAAGCCTGTCTGGCTCTATACTTCTCATCAAATACAGACAGCAGAATCTCCCAAATTCCTCAGTACCACACTATAGTCTAGACTTGTACACAAAATAACTGGCAAAAACTGAACCCAAGCCATCAAGGGTTAGAAAGAGGGATGAAGTTAAAATGACTTCCATAACAACAATTCTCCACCAAGAAGACATCTGTCCTCGGGTTTTTAACTTAGTTCACAATCTTGGGGTCACTTCAGACACCAAAATCACTCCAACAGAAGAAAAAATTTACAATGTTCGCTGAGATTAACAGAAAAAGATAAAGCTTCCTCCACTAACAGAAAATCTGCAATGGGAGCTCAGCAGTCCTCTTCCTATTGTTTGTCACCACCCCTTTGAGTACAGTCAGGCTGGTCAGGCAGTAAACATACATATAGCATGGAATCACATTGTATACATAAGTCTTTTGTCCATTTCATTATCATGGCCATGGAGGGAGCCGGGTTAACCACAAACACATCTGAATGACAAGATACTAAGGGAGTGGAGAAAGAAGCAGGGGACAGAAGAGGGAAGGGACTACACCTGTGGTCAGGGGTGGCTGAGAAATGCATATCAAGCATAACTCAGAAAAATGTTGCATTTATCCCACTTATGAGGACACTTGGGATTTACTGACTATTTTTCAAGCACTTTTTTCTTGCACTTTTAAAGTCTCGATACCTTAGTACCATAGGTCTAACTGCCAAGCCTGATGGAAGGAAAAAAAAAACCTCAAGTATTAACACATTAGAACCCTTTTAATATTATCCAAAATAGCTTTTCTGTATACCAGTTTAATGCACAGTGGTCCAATGGCAGTTCTAGGGTATATTTCCATGTGATACAGGATGTATAACAGATAATGCCTTAGAGATTCTCAACTCACTTGTAGAATAAAATTCTACATTACCTGATAGGTTAAAATGGACACTAGAAATTTAACATAGATCCAGGCAGAGTATTGTTTATCCTACCCATTAAAGGATGATATTCTATATTTATGGGAAAAATGAAATGTTTCATTGTGGGGAAAAGGATGTTTGCAAGGTATATTTAACTACTTCAGCTTTGTCCACTTTAAGTACAGACTAACCAAAAGCAAGCCACTCCAAACAAGAACCAGTAAAATATATGCAACTTACATCACATGTCTTTAGTGTCCAAATATGCAGTCTATAAAGATAATGTATCTCAATGAAAGTGTGAACTCTGCATTTAAGAAATAGAAAGTCACTGGTTTTCTTCTTTGTCCTTAAAGACAGATGCTTAAACTTCCATGAGTCTAGTAACAAATGTTTTAAATACAAACATGTAAGTCACAGTTTCACAAAGAATTATTATTTTATATCAGAGTATCTTATACTTACTAAAAGTTAAATAGGTGCTACATCCATATTAGAACAGAACAAGTAGTAACTTTATTTTGATTTCTGACAATGTGTAAAGTAACATTTGCCCAGTAACATCAGTACAGATGCTTTCATTGTGTTGAATAAAATTCTGGGAGTGTAAATCGTAAGGAAATCTCAAATAGCTAGATGCCAGACATTTGAACATTGGTTTGTTGCAAGTGTGCATGTCCTTCAAACCAGAATATATTTACCTGGAATCCTTACTGTTTGACAGATTGAAAACCCTCCTAAATGCACAAACTTTGTGTGAAGAAATTTTGATAGAACATCATGCATTAATTTGCCTAACTAAATAATGGAATGACAGAGCTGCATGGAATGTAATACTCTTCTATTTGCAGAAGTCTATCTCATTCAAGCCAAGACATCTTATCTTCACTGTGAACATGTACTTCACAGGGTCAGTACTTTGGCCAGGACTCAGTTGAGTAGGTAATTCTGTTCTCTTCAGTGGGGTTGGTCACATGCCTGAAATTAAGAAGATCATATGCTTTGCTGGAGAGAATGCAGAGTACTCCAGATCTTTTCAGATCCTCATCTGCAGGCTGAATATATTGACACTTTGCATTTTGTTATATTTTATAGGGCTGCATAGATTTGAAAAGGTACAATTGAGGGAAAATGATGAAACTAGGAACAAAAATTTGAAATCAGTCTCCATTTTGATCCAGAAGTGACCACCAATCTGTTTTTGGAGAATTCTGCCACTGCTGCAGTCAGCAGAGAAGATCAGCTGAAACCATCTTAGTCTTGAAGACAGGTGCTATTGGAAATATATTACTATTGCATCAGTACCCCTATTAACATTTAGGGCAAGCTGCAAGGCTCTGCTATTTCTGGGGAATACTGCAGAGCTCTGGAATATTTGGGAAAAGCAAATTATTTTTAATGTCATGATTTGATCATGTATTTTATTCTGTCTGGAGGACAAGCTTCTCAGAGTTCTATACTTTTTAAAAAAAACCCCCTAGTATGTTCTGCAGAATGGATGGCACACAAGCAATCATGTTAAGCCTGTTCTAAAGAAACAATCCATTAATTTCAACTATAGTTGAAACAGCAGTCAAAAACTGTTAAAATATATATATTATATATAATATATATTATAAAAATAATCAGGCTCCTACAAGTAAATGGAGGTGATCTAAATGACTGCTCCAAAAGAGGGAAAGCTGGGCAGAATTCAGGTGTAGTAAGATAAATTTGACAGTAGCCCTTTATCCAATCAGTAGAAATGATTGACTAGCCATTCAGAACATGTACTGTTCCAGGTTTGCTGTAAAGACAATTTTTGACTGGTACGAAAGGTCAAATGTGGGATTGTTTGCAGCAAAAAGGAGGAGGGGAATTAGAGAATAACCAACACCCATAGAGAATGTGTTCAGGCTTCATCTGCTACCCACAGAACAATGCATATGGTTGCTCCAGGTTTAGCTGTCATTTAAGACTTTAAATTGTAAGAGGATAGATGTAGAATCCTGTAGTAGCTAGAGCAGGAAAGTGTGGGAACCAGTATGAATGAAGTAAAAAGGGATTAAAGTGATCAGTGTTTATGGGTAGGAACTCCAGTTATAGAAAGTACAGGTTTTTTTGTTCACACTGGAAACGATAGAACAATACACAGAGAAAATACATTTATTGGACACAAGAAATATGATGTTGGAAAAAGTAATAAAAAAGGAGATAGAGAGAGCTATTAAAATAGAATATTAGAGAAGCCAAACCACATTTATATACTCATTTCCTCTAATAAATTGCACAGCGTTTGAAATCTAATATTTCTGTCTTACAAAAAAAAAAAAGTAATCAAGTGTTCTCATGGAGTTCCACAGAACAATACTCTGAGACAGGATGGACAGGTAGAACATAGCAAATGGGTGGCCAGACACAAGTGCAGAGTTACTGGCAGCTCTGCTCTCAAAAGTGCAGTAGATTCTTCATGACAGTTCTCATTGTGGGATTATTGCTAACATGCATTCCTCCTTTCCAATCAATTTTGTATTTCTATTTATTTCTGGAATGCTGCTTGCTTTCCTGAGATGCTCTTTTGAAAGAAGATGCCTCAAACACAACCAGGGAATGGTAGCCCAAAGACATATTCTTTTGGATGTTCAACTTCTCTGGGGTTATGATTTGCAGGGAGAGGCATCTGGAAGAAGAACTGTGTCTCTTGCCAAGGTTTTTAGTAAAACAGTGAAACACAGCCCTTAGATAAAACAATACCATGTCTCTCCTGACAGTTTAGAAGAGATTAATATCTTGAGGCCAAAATGTAAAGTTTTACTTGGTTCTTATTCATTTGTTCCTTGGGCAGAACTCCACTTGTTTCAACAGCTTTGCCTGAGGAATAACCTCAGGATTGAGCTTTTACAAGATACCAAATGCCTAAAAGATTATCCTAAGTGCAACTAAGATCCTTCAGGCCCAAATGTATTATTATGCTTCCCAAATTAACTAGGGGAAGAATTATTCCAGGGTCTACAGGAGAGATCATTGTAAGTCTTTAAGCAAAAAAATGAAACATTATTATTTAAGCCTAGGAACACTGGTTAAGGGCAACAGTCCTCTGATTTGATGTTCTAGAAAAAAATGTAAACAAAAGCTGTAATTTGTGGGGTTGAGGATTGATCAAGTTTTCAGAGTGCAAAATAGCCCTACAGGAATCTGGTGGAAGTATCTGAAATTACTGGAGGGAAGAAATTTGATCTTATTTTAAACCTAATTAAAGCCTTCTGCATCTCCACAAAAACCTCCAAAACCCTGGAGATCTCTGATGGTTTACCCTCTGGGGAGAACACACAGATATGAATTTTAATAGTGTCTTTTGGTAATGTGGTGGATAAAGAGAAATTGATTACAGCAGACTGGAAAAAAAGCAGGTGATGCATTACCAGGGCCACTGGGTTCATGTTTTCCCAGACATGGTGAAGGCCACCCAGATCGTAAAAGAAAACTGATATCTCTAAAAAGTTGAGTTCTATGATTTGGGGCTTGATATCCTTTCTTGTTTCCGGATACATGGGATTAAATCAAAGGAAAAATAGAATGTATGGTCCAAATTCTGTTCTCATGTACACAAACCCAAATCTAGGCTAAAACTTCTAACATCAATGGATTTGCTTCAGATTTCCACCCAACAGAAGAGCTGTACTGTCCTTCTGATTATAATGATTGTCTATTGTTACTTAGGATCTGAAGAGCAAAGTAAAACCAAAAGAGAGTAAAAGCCTAAGAATCTGAACTCTGAGATAAGTGTTTCTATATATTCACCTGAAATATCAAACAGAACACTCTTGTAGAAGTCCCTTATGAAGATACTTGTGCCTGGTCTCAAAGGACGTGGTTGTTCAAAACTTGTTTGCAACAGAACACTAGACATACACCCTGATGGAACATAAAGTGAGTGTACTAACTGTAGGCTCCTTACATTCTATTTCTTTCTAGTCCATTTGGATTTATACCAGGACAGTTAGATATACACGTATGAATATGAAAGACATTTCACTGACATGCATGAATATTATAGCAGTTGGCAACCCAGATGACAATCCTGCTATTGTTTAATTCTCTAGCTTTGAACATTGTCTAATTTTGATTAATATTTGGTACACATGAATATACATACACCAGTCCAACAAATGGATCAGATTGACATGTAATCTGTTTTTAGATCTAGCAGCCTTCCACAGAGCCATGTACTTGGCATACTGAGAAGCCTCACTCCAGTGTTCCATCATATTAGCATAGATTTTTAAAAAAACATGGACCTAATCCAAACAGAGACTAACTCTTCATAGAGAGCTGTGGCCCTGGAAAGCTCTTATCAGCTATACCTAGCTGAAAAAAAAAAAAAAAAAAAAAAAAAGAAAGTAAGATATTTCTATTCGTGCCATGGAAAAGCCTGAAACTTCTGCTTTCCAACATGTGCATGACTGTCCTTTATCAGAGCTAGAAATGAAGTATGCATGGTAAACACTGACAGAATGCGATGTCTCAGAAAATGCAGTATCAACCATCCTCTTCTTTTAAAACAGGCACAAAGAGAGAAAGAGCTCTCATCCTGTCTGTCAGGACCATTCATATTTCTAAGTTAATGTTAAGTAATCTTCATCTAAAAAACAGAAACTACACTGAAAGTAACAAGTCAGATTTTCTTAACCATTATAATGAAGTCATGCTTGGCCTTAGACTCTCATATTTTGCAATGCTACAACCCTAACAGAAGGAATGGAGAAAGCCCATCTTCTCCCTCCTTCACATAGCCTTTAATCTGTTAAAACACCCTGCTTGGAAGGCAATTCTCTTGGGTGAGAATCCCCACTAGCAGACCTAGGGATTGATCCCCTGTATGTGTGCTCAAACTGTTATATCAAAGACAAGATGGTTAGGCTACCAGAACTGAAGCCTCATTTCAATGGAAAAATGAGCTGTGTTGAATTCCTGACAGAAAGGATGTTGATAACCTCCTTCAAGAAGTGCCAGGATGTAGATGCAGAGTGTATGGAAACAGTTCCTGCAGCCTTGATTAATATCCAGTAGGGAGGAGGTTTACATATTTACCTACGGTCTTCAAATTTCTCAAAATTCCAGGCATTTAGAACAACTTGCCAGATATTTTGGAACCCAGCTCTTCCCTGCTGCAGAGAGGGCCTAGGCATCTAGCACAGAGCCCCGAGGAGCAGATGTCAAAAGACTGGTGTTGCAATAATTAACTTTTAGACACCTAAGTCCACACTGGATCTGGCTTTCTGCATCTGTAAACCATTTTGGATACCAAACCAATAGTGTAAATTCTTTAGGTCTTGCTGGGCAGAGCAGTGCCTGCATCCTTAAAAGAAAGTATACGTCATTTAGCTTGCACTTACAAAGGTGTGTTGCTTTAGCTGCCCTTGTCTGCAATTTGAAGGTAGCCTGGGAGTCTAGTCCCCTTCCTTTGTCCACCCAAGGAACCTGGCATACAAACAGACAGATATATAATTTTATTTTGAGTTTTCCCATGTGAGGTCTGAAATTACACAGGTCTGTCATTTTTCTTTCAAGGTACAAACCAATGGTCATGCATTTATATAAACCCTATTATTTGGTCCAAATATGAGCTAACAAAACTTAGATGGTATACTGCAAGTTAGTATTCATCTTTTGATGCAAAGCTCTTACTGTTGTATGTTTTAAAACAATACTGTATGATGGAACCCTAGTTCTGCTTCAACCTTTTTCCTCAATAAAATATAAAATAGCCACCCACCTCTAAAACAGAAGAATGGTTGCATCTTGTAAAAAGCATCAGTACATAGTAAACAAGGAAATTAAGGTGCTTTCCTACATAACAGAGTGAGTCTTTGACTGGAAAAAAACAAACCAAGAGAAGGCTGCTAGGCATGCAAAAATTGTGTAAAAACAGACAGGATTTGTGATAGATCTACAAGACTGGTGCTTACTGGCTTTAGTGAGTGACTGAAGAAACAGTCAAGACCAATTTAAACAATATCATGTAATATCTGTTTGTTACATATAGTATGATTTTACAGCTAATTTGCAATCCAGCAAAGTTTATACAATTAATGCAGTGATACAGTTAATATAGTACAATAATAAAAAATCAAAACAAAACAATAATAGAATTCCCCCATGATTTAAAGATGCAAGAATACGGGTTTCCCACGGAGTTGTGAAAAAGAGTCTGGGAATTACATTACCCCCTACCCACCCCTTGCTGGTATTTGGCTGTTGAGATGAAACATTGACTAGTTTCTCCTATACCCATTCCAGCCCTGAACTCGTGATAAAGTAACACTGACATGCTAGCCTCTAGGCTGCCACTGTTCAATGATGTTGCCAGAAACACTGACAAAAAGTGCCATACCACAGCTTAGAAAATAGCAAGAAGTAAATAAGGAGCATGCATATTGATACAGAGTACAATGATCAGATGAAGGTTGTCTTTAGTCTGATAACACATCTCCAAGAATGTCAGCAATTGATGAAGGATTGTGAAACCAAACAGAAGGAAGCTATAGGTCATTTTACTGGCATATAATGCTGCCTGTGCTCAATTAACTGTTTAGACCAGACACTAATGACTTCCAGTAGAAAAAGCTCAGCCTCATGAACTGAGGGTTTGTCTCTCTAAAGCTCTCATTCTTCATTTACTGTTTTAAACTGAATATATATACATGGTTGTAATAATCTAGTTGCTTTCTTTGTGCTTGCTAAGTTTATAGTCTGAAACATGCAGCAATCAGTTCCTTAGATATCTGTTTACCATGTTAAGTCACATTTTTCTCTGTTTGCTGTTGAGTGACCTTCAATTACACTGAGAGTAAGCAGAAGCATCCTATTTGTCTTCTCTGCATTGTTTGCTATTGCTTACAGCCTGTAAAAAAGATGCACAATAAACAGTTCCTGTGTTGTTATTTGCCTTGGCTGGATCTCCCATTTGACAGGTACTCTAACATTATTACCCATCTACACCCTACTCTCTTGCTTTTCACATCCCACAGTTCAGATGTGATTGACATATGAGTTGCTTTGACTAGCTACAATAAAGAAGAAAAAAAAAAAAAAATAGCCACACCACTATAACTACCCATTGCTCTTTTAAAATAAAATGTGACCAGCTTTCAAAAGCTATCCAAGACTGTGAGAACCTCACTGCCACTGATGTAACAGCACTGCTGCCAGAAAACTAACAAGAGCAAAATTAGCCAACCGAGAGTATTCATGAACTACAAGAGAGAGAATCAGAGACCTGTCTCTGAAGACAGCAGCAGAAATAATACAATTCTGTAGTATGGTTTTCATGTGATGAACTAGCTGTTCCAAAAGCCGGTATTCTTTCATAGGCTGCCAAAGCTGACTGAAGGAAACATCCAGTCAAAGCCTGTAACTTAGGACCAGTTTTCCAATTGCTTGGGCAGTTTCTGACTTGTACAGGTAGCAGTAAAGAGCAGTGGATTCATATTTCACAGAGCTCAGGTTAAATGCAAACATTGATGAGGGTCTCCTGAGAATTCTTTGTGGGGTTTGCATATACTTTTATTTCCTCTGACAATCCTGGCAATAACCTGCAAGGAGTTCTTTGTTTGTTCCCTGTGGAAATTTTTGACTGGTTTATGTTTACAGAAACAAAATCAGAATCAGTGAAGGGAGACAGGGAAAACACAAAAACTGAGGTAGAGCAAAGAGCAAACAGGAAAGTAACAACCTTTGTTGATACCAACAAAACCTTACCCATTAGCCTTTTTTTACTCTCTCCACATTGTGTGTGCTCTGTCTTCTCCAATTTTTACAATCTAACAGATGAGTTAACTGAGAGGATATGTCACTATAAAATAGGGAATCCATTTTCGCAGGTTGACTGAGTTAGTTGGCTGGTCCTCCCATTGGAGCAGTTTGCTAACAGCAGGAGTGTATCCAGCAAAATGTAGTTCTTCACACACAGACCTCCCAAGTTGTCCCATCTCCCCATCAGAGAAACTTTTGTGGGGCCTGGGGAAGGGAGAGTCCTTCTGTGAAAATAAAAATAAAAATGCCATGTCTAGGTGGAACCCTGGAAAAATTCCACAGAAGAAAATCTCATTATGAAACCTTTCCCCACACAGTGTATGCTAATCTGAAATATTAAATAATACAGAATATTAGCAGAGAAGGAAGAGAGGGGATCTGGATTTTTTTTTTTTTTTGCTTTCTCTTGTTCAGGCTTTCTAGGAGATCTTGGGTGAGATACACAGCTGCTGTGCCTCACTTTTTCCTTGGAAAATAAAAATTGATTAATGCTACCAATGTCCCTCCCAGAACCATCTGGAGAGATTATTTCTTAGGGTTTATAAAAATCTCATAAGGAGGAGCAACATATTTTTTAAACAAATAAAGTAAGCGTGGAACATGCATCAAATGGCTAGTGCAATGCACAGGACAAGGATTAAACTTCAAGCCTAAATTTAACAGATTTATTCTGCCTGATGTGCAGTGTCCCACTCTGAGATGCTGTCTTGCTGTCTGTATCCGTTCTTCTGCATATATACACTATAAAATCTGTCTTAGCTGACTGAGCTGTTCATCGGTGGGAACTGAATGTGTTTGGTTGGCCATTGTTTTGAAGGTTTCTAAACCTTGGTAGCTCCTACAGAGAATTGCACTCACTTTAGTCAATCCTTGAAGAGGAGAATTACACAAAGGCATATTTGATACTGCTAAAAGGTTTATATTGGGTTGTGCATCTGACTTGGCTTTCAGGAAAACAAAATGGCTTATATGGATGGGAGTGCAAGTCATGCACCTGGACTATTAAGCTGTTTGTCTATGTGTTCCTTAATACCTGTTTTCTGTCTCCAAAAATGCACACAGGACTATTTTCAGACTAAGGATATGTGGTAGTCTCTCATCAGTTATACAAGTGGGACTGAAATACACCAGGTTCTTACTAGTTCTTTGCTCTAATGCCTGTTTCAATAGAGATATGAGTTCTGGGAGCACTGATGACTTCATGCATTTTTTTTCCAGAAGTAATGATAAAGAAGTAACATGAAAGACCAGCCCAAACAAAATCTTTGAACTGGAAGATGAACCAGATAACAGATATATATTTTCCAATTCATTTCTATTTGTGCTTGCAGATTTTTGGCAGAGCAAGTTCTCCCTCGAGTTCCCAGATGCCCCATTCAACTGGAAATCTTAAAGGCACAACCCAATGTATGGGCAATTTTTCAAGAAAAAAGGAAATGGGAAAACAGCAGCCTGTTTGACTCTGAAGCTGTAGAGCATCTATGGATCAACATTCCTGAGTGCAAGCAACTTTTAAATTTATTTTGGTCTATATTTAAGAGAAACATTTGCAATGCAAACTTGCCAGTATGTATGTTAGTCAAAATGTACTGTGCTCCCCTGGAAAGAGCCAGGGAGGGAGAATATGAACTGCAACATTCCCTGGGCTTCTGCAATACTGCATCTGATCTCAATTAAAGGGGGTTTTAGGGACTGTATCTATGGTATTTATCTTCCAACCATTTTTTAATTATTTTGCAATGATTTCATGAATTACAATTGCAGCTTAATAAAGGGGTGTTACAGTAGTGACCATATTGTCTGCATGTTTCTTCCATTGAGAATCTAGCTACACCTATGTTACTGTCAGAGATTTAAGGTACAGCTATCTATAAAGCACTAGGACATGAACAAGGCCTAAATAATTAAATACACTACATCCATAGAAAGCACCCTCTATTGAGGACAAGAGGATGTGCATGTGCTTTCAAAGGCCTGAAGAAAGATACCTGGCAAACCCCTGTCACTAAGATATGCAGAGTGGAAAACTGACACAGACTAGCTTAATAACTAACTGATGGGGTTTTATCCTGATGCATATGTTTTTTCCATCCCCCTTCCTCTAAAGTCAATGGGGAACTTCCATGCTACTTAATGACCAGCTCAAGCATTAACAGGCAAAGGCTAAAAAAGGACATTTTGTTTGTGTGGAATAATATCCACTAACCAATTCTAATTCAATCCCAAATAACCCCTAAAATTTGGTCTATTCATATTTGTCTATCTCCTATTTGTCACATGAAATCACTGGTCAAGGCATATGGTGAGCTGTCAGAAGACCAGTGTTATAGCATCTCTGCTTTCAGCTTCTTTCCTGGCTCTGGATGACTTTTTAACATTTACCAGCTCTCTGTGAAAGGGATGCTCATAGCCATATTTTTTTTCCCTATGCCCTTTGTCTCCACAGCATTGGCAAATTGCTACCCCTCCTGTCTGGATGTATGGTACAACCAGGTAGCTCTGTTAGCTGCCGAGTAAGGTGAAAATAAAAATCTTATGCTTATGATGTAGGCTAAAAAGGAGGCTCAATACCAAGACTAAGTGTTGAGAATTATGTTATCCACACACCATCAGTGCATGTTGTCAGGTTTTATGCTCTCAGGTATTATCCTGCAGCACAAAGCATCCACAGAGTGGGCATCTACTGCCTATCTGGGCTATAACATGCTCAGCCCTGTGCACAGGAACTAGACTACATGAATAGCAAATAGACAGCAACAGTATTTGCAGACTCAAGAGGACATGGGTACTTCTGCTGAAGTGACCTTTTCAGGCAGACATGAAGGTTCACAATGAGCATGGTTGGTGAGTCTGACAGATTATCTGGTTCCTTGAACAGCACCACAGATGTGTCCCAAGAATCTAATTGGGCCAGGATTACAATGTTGGTTACAGACTATAAAACATAAAAAACAAATTTCCAAAGCCTTAGCAGGTGTAATTGCACAGGAAAAAAAAAACCAAACCTATACTTTCCATTCTGACCTGCTTTTAAGGAATAGCCCTGCCAGCAAAACTGCAGAAATGTCAACAAGCCCATCATTTGACCAATATGAACTTTGTAAAACTGCACTAGTTTGGTTCACAGAGCTTTAAAGAAAAAGGTTAGTCCAGCAACGTTTCCCCAATATAAATACAAAATATCCAGAATACTTGGTCAGAAGACAATGTAGTATACATGCCCATCAGGCATTCCCATTTTTCAATGGTTGAAAACAGTTGCTTTTCACATAGCAGCCACTACAGAAAAAAAGGTAGTGAGCACAGGTTACCATGGACCTGAATGAGAGTACTCTTGCTAAACCTATCAGTCCAAGGTGACTATTGCTAGCCAGCTTAATATGAAAAAGATCACTTTTTAAACCTGCATGCTGCATTATTCTATATTAATATTTAAATAATAAATTCTAATTACAACACAGCATGTTACAGTTGCTCCTGTGCTGTAACTAAAATATTTTGGAAGATGGGAGTTAAAAATTTCTGTATTTCAGAGAAAAGGCCAAGCAGCAGAAACCAGGAAGGCAGCAATTTGTGGTTTCAGATGTCCCTGTCCATTTTTCTTCTATGTACCTCACACACTTGCAGCCAGCCCTTCTTAACATTAACACCAACCCTAGAAGTACAGTAGAGTAGTAAATGGATGTTGCAGAAGAAAAGCATCAGAATCTCTGAAGCAACTGAAGTAGTGAAAAACAGAATAAAATAACAGATAAATTTGTGTCAACAGATGTGTTTTACCACTAAAGAACATGAACCCATGATACAGTTTTAATTACCCAGACTTCCCCTTATTATAATGGCCCCATAAAATGCTGACTAAATAAAAAATAACATCAATATATATAAGATGGAAAGCAGATGGCTGAGATTTTTGAACTAGAAGCCATTGATGAAAAAGAACAATTGCTTTTGAGAGTCAGTTGCCTATTTAGCTAGATATGTTCTTTTAAAATGTTTTACTACATGATTAGAAGGTTTGAAAGAGTCAAATGCCTGGGGAGTGTGCTAACAGATACAGAAACATGAAAGAGTGACTTCCCTTTAAAAACACTGGTCCAGATGCTGTCCTCTACCAGAAGGCACAGAGGAGGGCAAAGCAAACTCAGACATGGTCTTGCATACTTTCTAGTACAATCGAACAAAATTTTGTACTAGGGAGTCTTGATATCAGTACCCTTATGAACATAAACTTAATTGTGACCACAAATACAGGCCTTTTAATCATGTTTGTAATAGCTTTGTTCCTCAGCCCTCCATTTTGCACTTCTCTCCACACTCTCCAGCCTTACTTTCTGACTTCTGCAAGATAGCTCTATGATTCCCTTGTTCCACAGTATGATACTGTAAAATCAGTTATCATTGTAAAAAAGTAAAAGGCCAGCAAGAAATTCCAGTATGGTAAAACTGAAAACTTAATCCTGGTTGTCTGGATGCAGCCACAGATTCAATTCCATGTGATTTTGAGCAAATGACGTGTTCTTCAGCTGCAAGACCATCCGCAGAACTCTTTGGAGAAGATGAACATGACAGTTTACTTCTCTGAGTGCTATTATTAGGGGCTACTTGCTGACTTAGGCAGGCACTACTGAATACATGACACATGCAAACATTTTTGCTAGAAATACCAATGGTAAACAAAGGAGAAAGATGGTAATGGAAATTAAAAAGATGAAGCCCCGATTCTTTGGCACCTCCTTTGAAAGTAAAGTTGGAATTCCATGGATACCAAACTCCTAGAGCCATTTTAATAAGAGATCATAAGTTATCCAAGACAGAAGAAAATTAAGTATGGTAATTGTCAAGCACTCTCTGTGAAATCTCTCCATAAACTTACTATGGGTTTAGAGCTCTACTGGCTTTGAAGAAAAGGAAGAAGCCCAGCAGGAGAACAGTAGCCCATGGACTCCCCTGGGGATGCCAAGGAGAGAAGTATTATTTCTACTTCATAATTGCATATGAGTTGAAGGAGAAATTAAAATAATTATACATGAAATCCATGGTGTCCAGTGAAGAAGGGCTTTATTTGATGAAGGTTTGTCTTCTATAGATCTTGAGCTTTTATTTTTTCTACTTGTTCCTAGTGACAGCCCATTCCTCCATGAGCTGGACTTATCAGGATTCTCTGCATGTTTCTCTAAAGACAGGTGAGTGTGGAACATGGGAACTAACATTTTCCTCCTGATACTGTAAATTTCTACATCAACCACAACAATGAATATTGAAGAATTCCTCCATAACATCACAGGTCACATAAAAGAACTGTAGATACCTACAATGTATGAGCTTAACTAATTTAATTGTTGAGACTGCTTTATTAGTCAATGGAAAGAAGGTATAAATAATCTGGCTCTAAAGTAAGCAGGACAAGCAATGTCAATTAATTGACAAATTTCACTCCTAAAAGGAGCATGGGGTGATTCTCTCAGTTGTAGAGGGCTCCACTGCAGGCATACCAAAATAGGTGAGATGAATCCCAAATCTGTGTTTAATATAAGTGCCAAGTGGTGACACAATAAACAGTGAGCAAAAGAGAAGGCTCTGAACACTGCTGATCTATCTTCCTGTCTCAATAGCACACATGTAAGTTTGCATTTTTGGATACAGCTACTAAAATTTAGTGAGGCTAGTGGCATTTTTCATTGTGATATGGAAATTTAAAGCACTGGCATCAAAACTAAACTTCAAACTTTTGATGACAGGTTCTAAGTATGCTCCTGTGCAAATGAGAGACATGGAGGAACAAACTTATCTCAGGAAAGTTCAGTTTTCAGAGCACTGCTTGCACCAGGATGAACGGAACAGAAAGAATAAACAGTGTTGGAGGGAACACAACAACTTTCTCTCAACAGGAATCATTTTCTAGCACTCTCAGAATGGGGGCAAGCTAAAAGCTTCCCTAAACAAACCATGTTTTGTAAAACCTGCCTCAAGAGAAAGAAATGAAGTCAGGGATATTGTTGATGGTCAAAGTTTATTAGACAAATTAATAGGGAAAGGAATCCAGTGAGGACTTCTAAACACAAAGAGACAATACTTGACATAGGATATTCACAAGCTGAAATTTATTGGAGACCAGGAGACATGTCTTCCTCCTTACATCTCCTTCCCTGTGCATCTGTTTTGGCTGCTCTTGGGGGCAGGATGCCAAGTCAGACAGGTCTTTGGTCTGAGCTGAAATGGCTATTCCTGTGGTTTATCAACGTATTTTTATAGCAACCATGGCATTAGAGTAAGTCTGATTTGGGAGAATTTTTTTTTTTCAAGAAGAAACTGTATTTTGTCCTAGTTTTGGCAGCATATCTATGAAGATTGTAAAAAGCTTTAATTGTGGATGCAGACACTTTTTATTTGGTGCATCAGAGGTACTGAAGGAAAAGATAATTCAAAGTTCTAAATATTTGAATGACATTTAATATTCTCTTCTACATACTACTGCTACATATTCAAAAAAGATGGGTTTATATCTTATATTTAGATATGCTGTTTAAAAGCATAAGATAAATGGCTAATTTTCTATCTCCTTCTGATGGATAAACTCACTTAGATTATCACTGGTGTTCCTGTAAGGAAGGCCAAAGATACAAGCACAGTGGAGAATGAACAATCATGTTCCCTGCAGAGCAAGGTGTGAAAATATTGGCAGCTTAGTAGTGAAATAATGCCCACAGCTGCTGCCTATGTTGTCTTATGTTCTATGGATAAATAAGTTAGTTCAGTTTTGATTATTTGATTGTCAGTCTTGTACCTTTTCTAAGTCTCTCTCTCACTGCATATTTTTTAAATAATATATTTTTTCTTTTTGTTAAAGTTCTAGAATGATATTTAATACAGTTCAACAACGCTGGACAGATGGTACTAACAATACAGAAAAGAACAAAACCAACCAATTCTCAAAGATTTCCTTCATTTTTCACTTTCTCTGCATTGTTACCAAACTCATTTTTTACATACACAGTAGAAAAAAATTTGTCTTAGAGTCCACTTGGAATGGAAAGGAACCAAAGATAAAACCATAAACTAATACAGGAGAATAGATAGATATGGCTTGTGCCTTTCTAATGTTCCAAACTGCCGTGTACCAGCTATCCTGTGTGTTTACTACATGAAGAACCCTGATCAGACAGCAAGCTTATAGGTGTAACCAGTATCATCACCATCAGTTCCCCAATTGCCATCTCTCTCCTATAATCTGAGCAAAACAACATGACAAAATATCACTAACTCCTGCTTTCTTTTTACTTGCCAGTAAAAACTAAAAAAACCAAGCCAAAACAAAAACCCAAACCAGCAAAACCCCACAAAACAAAACAAACAACCAAACCAAACAAACAAAAACAAACCCAAGAAGTAAATATAAAGTTCACAGCAATGAGACAATTGCTGGTAAGACTCTGAATGTGCTTCTACCAATCTGTAAGGAGTGGTCCTATACAGTCATTTGCCATTAATAGAAAGCAAAATGGGAAGCAATTCAGTAACTTCTAGAGCACCAATTTAACTAATGAAGAAACTTCTCTCATAGGTACCAGTCTTGCAGGAACCTAAGAGTCATCAATCCCTGATCTCAAGAGAATTTGAGGAGGATAAGCACCATGAAGGGCAGGTCCTTAAGACAAATATGTAAGGAGCAGTTCCTAAAAAATCTTCATGAAGACCTACGAAGATCTTATAAATATTTACTGAAATGTGAAGATTTACAGGAGCATGTAAATGTTTCTTGTAACGGTGAAGGAGCCACCCATTCACAGTTAAAGTATTCACTGATTTTTCAGCTTCAGAGTTTTAGCTCTCAAGTGGGATGCTCCAACTTGCAGACTTCTAAAATGAGTGGATTTAATAAAATTACAGCTCTGTAATTTTTTCAGTTTCTATGTATTTTGCAAAATGACAGCAGCTAGACGGTAACATATTTCTATGTGTTGTAAATTTATTGAATCTTAATCTATTTTTATATCCTTCTTCATAGTCTATAGTAATTGACATAACTAGAATGTATCCTACTTTGCTACAGTGACAAGAGACTGATTGGACCCACTGAACTTTATAAAGGCAATGAAACAGATAGTATTAATTTAAGAAGCTCTCTTCCACCTGAGAGCTTCATACAATTAAAGAAAAAAAAAAAAAAATCATGCCCCTGAAATCTATACACTTAATGTGTTCCACAAAAGCCACCAACAATAAACTTATTTATAAACAATATAAATTAGTGGCTTCACTTTAACTAGTTAATATATTCTCATGGTAGGGTAGAACCTCAAACAAGCACGTTTGCAAGATTTTTCTCATGGATTATACCAAAGTGTCTAAATATGTACAGATGTGGTGGGGCACAGTAACAGCCTGCAGCTCACAGCCAAAAAAGAAAAAAAAATTACTTTGTCTAGTCTTTTCTTCTTAGACAATGTATTATGTTAGACTTCTCTTTTAAGATTTCTTTATGTTTACTTTAAAATTTCTAAGCTATATTTACATGGAAAGTGAGTTATTATTATTACAAATGCACTTTATCATTAGGCTAGTAGCTGGGAACTACCATCTACATTTCTCTATGACTCTGCTTTCAAGGAGTGTTCCAATGGAGAGCTACAAATACACTTTAAAACCCAGAAAAAAATGTGGTTTTTTATTGAATCAGTAAGGTCCGTGTTACTTAATTCAGGTGTCTATCTCACTTCTTGGATCTCTGAAGGAAAGGTGGTTCCACTAAGTGGAAAACAGGTTCCAAGATCCCAGGTTATTCATGCTCAGCAATAGCTCTCTAAGTTGTTTACTATAGGAAAAACTGATGTTGATCAGTTTATGAAATTTTTGGAGAATAACCACCATAGAGTATTGTCAGGAATGACATGCTTTTCAGTGTCTACACAACTACTCGAGGAAAAGGCTATAACCAACAGCTTTTTCAAGTATCTTCCCTTCTTCACCCTTTATTCATCTTCTCGCTTCCAACTCTGTCCTTTCAGTTTCTCATGGCCATTCTCTCAAAGCAATCGGAGCAACTGGGAGCCACCTGAGTATGCTGAGTCTTATTTTCTGCTTATTTCTTGTGAAAGCATGCCCTCCATTTGTTTAGCAGTCAGCAAGAACAGGAAACTTTCTAGGACAGTTGCTGTAGTGAAAAGAAAACCTCTGTGAGCATTCAGCTGCACACAGGCTGTGGAGCACTGTTAAGCCACACCATTTGTGCCTTCCATTTGAGTATAATTTCACAAGGGCCTGAGGAGGGGACTAGAATTACTAGTGAAAAGGCATAGCATAAAAAATGGGAATAACAGGCGCATGTTATAGTAGTATTACCCAGTAACACTTGTAATTGATAGACCAGAATATGGACACTGCCCCTCTCTATAATTATATGATGGAAAATTTCTTTCTAAAATCAGTCATAAATGGCTATACCATGGAAGACATGTCAGCACCTTTCCAGTCTCAGAGTTCCTACCCTCATTTCAGACATAACCCTGAGACCTACCTGCATTAGATAAGCAAAAGATTAGGGTGGATGCACGTGGACAGAATCTGAATGTGGGTCAAAAAAAAAAATGCTTGTGTCTCTGAAGCAACATCACTATGGGAGGAACTGTGGTTCCCACAGACTAGCAAAGAGTATCAAGCCTGAAAATGCATTGAGAACTGATTTTCTGAGGGAGGTGCAAGGGAGACAAAGTAAGCGTGGGATTAGAAAGATCGGTATAAAACAAGAAATATGTGGGGAGAGATCACAAAGGTAATTTCACTTGAGACTAAGCAAGTGTGAGGGTAAATGTCTGGAAGCAGTCTCTGCACTAGGGTTCAGAAGAATGAGGAAGGAGGAAGCAATGCAAAGCTGTATTAAAACTGAATAGAGCAGTGCTATAGGATACTTCCAAGCAATTCCATTAAAACAGAGGATTTTCTCCCATCCCACAGAAGTTTAACTGCCTGTCACACTGCATATCATTCTACATCAGGCTTCCAAGTAAGTACAAATTAATCTCGGCACATTTTCAAGAACATTGGTTTGGCCGTTTTAAAAGCCAGAAGTCAATAGTGGTGTGGGAAGCTGTTTTGTACATGAAAAATAGCTGGTTTAAGTTTTATGAAACCAGTCCATAATGATGATTAGCCTCTTCTAAAACCATTTTTGTAATAAAAAAATGGGAAGTTTGGTATTTGCAAATTGGCTTCTAAACACATGTAACACTTTCATATCTAAAAAATGTTGTGGGTGAAATTGGCTTGTATAAAGGCAAAGGACAAACCGCACTGGCCTGCGTCAAGAACTGCAGGCAGATACTGTTAAGACTTTCACACAGAGCTACCAGTGTATCCCAGTTCTTATCTAAAACACTTCCATGTGAGGCTTGGGCAAAGTCCTTGCTAATGGTGACACCTCTGCATGGTTCTGATCCTGACACTCTTCTCCCATGAGTATTCCCACTGACATCAGTCAGTCCAGTCAGGCTGCTCACAGTTGGAAGAGACAAAAGAATGACTTTATTCCTTCCTCTAGAACACAATCAAAAAAACCTCAGCTAGTAAAGGTCTGAAAAGCATGGATACCTAGAACTAAGCAACATCAACTTATTTCATTTTTATTATCATTCTAAAAGAGTTTTGCCTACCATCAGCTCTTTCATCCTGTCAGTTGTGATAAACAGCTATACTCATCTGTCTGGGTGACTATGCCCATACCATAATGATGAAGCCACCAGCAGGAGAACAGTCATTGGGACTCAGAACACATTTTAATGCAACTGAAACTGACACTTGAGAAGGCAAAATTAGCAATTGCCATTAACTATTACCAGTGTGCCCTATCCTGTCTAGTATTTTGCATTATTTTTTTCACATGCCACAATATGAACTCAGCTAGACCACATCAGATATTCCTCTGTGCTCGAATCATAGATTGTGTTACTGTACTGCAAAGATTTGAGTTTTAGAGGCCAGAAAGGTCTGATTATTTGAGCTCAGATCCTCCAGGGAATACATGTGGTTTGTAACATTCTGGCCCCTGGCACAAGCTGATGCAGTCACCGATGGCCACCTTGGCACACATCTGACATGGGAAGATCTGCTTGCAGCCAGCTTCAGAGCCTTTTGGGGGCTTCTCAGGCATCATTAAGAGATCCCAGCTTATTAGTCTAATTCACATACCTAACAGAAAAAAAAAAACCTCTCACATGTAAATAAGTGGTTCTTAGATAAAAGAACTGCCCCCAGACTCAGGGTCTGCAGTTAATCGGAAGTGATGCAGATATCAATGTTCTGAACTGACACTGAAAAAAACCCCAACAAACAGCAACCTGCAATTGCTGGCATCTAGACTGACTGAAAATCTAGTTACGTCCCTCATTTTTGTTAATACTTCTAAATTGTGTGATTGTGTCTGGAGCTGACTGGAAATGTCACAATGAAGTATTCTGAACTGTGAATAACAGTTTTCAGATAAAATTCTGCTCAGTAAAGGTTTTAGCATCTCGTCCCAGCTCTGGATGAAAACACTCATCAGCATATTGGAGTTTCCTGCTGAATTTTTCCTTCTCCACTCTACCTGACTGGAAAGCATTTTATTCCCTTTTGTGACTTTGAAGTGGTAACTAAGTTGAATACTATTCCAGATCCCTCTGAGACATGCAACAAACCTTGGTGATGTACTGGTTGTAGGTTCTGCTCTTCCTTATAGTCCTTGTTGTCTCTATATCCACAGCTGAACTAGACATCCAAAGAGGATGGACAAACAGAGATACTATCAGACTGACTTCAGTGAACTTTAGTTCAGATTCCTTGATATGTTTCCATCTAAATCACTCTTTCTCAAGAAAGTTATACCTTATCTTACATCAGTTTTCTGAACCTGTAGTTAAAAATATATCTGGGTTCTTTCGGGGTCCTGCTGCAGACAGCCCATGAGAATTTGCTCAGATTGTATAAACTCAGCTTCTGCCCCTACAAAACTAGAATCATATTTAAATAAACTGACAAATGTCAGTTATATTGTAAGACTAAATTGTCTTACAATATTACTTACAATTGGGGGCTGAGATTTCCAGTAAGACAAAGTCTTACTGCAGATTTGATACCCTCTACCCTGATAGCTCAGCATAGATGTCATAAAACATTAGGAACTTTCTTAGGATTTCCCCAAAGCATAACAGAATGTCTTCAGTACTTGAAAGTGCCATCACATTTAAGCTATCTGTGAAAAATATAACCTAGTCAAGTATTTCTTAGTGCTTTTATTGGTCAGTGGCAGCAATAAGTTCAGAAAGCCTCTGTTGACACTGTAACATGCCACCTGAGTGCTTCCAGTGCTTCACAAATTGCCCTATAAAAGAGGACAATTTTAGTAGGTGTGATTTTGCTAAACTTTCAGCATGTGCATGTGCTAGGGTAGCTTGTCAGGCCAATAAAACCTCACTGAATTGAATTAAAACTGAACACTGACTGACCTCCAAGAAGTCTGCACACTAGCTATCCAGTGGTGCCTGTAGCTTAATAGCTAGACAAACAAACCACACAAGAAGGTATTTTTCCAGTTTCTCAAAGCTGACAATGTGAAGCAAAATGCAATGCAACATAGCCTCAGGTCATAAGACCACTCCTGGAGATTGAAACTAAGTTAAAAATTGTCCTCCAGATGTGATCTGCCTCTCACTTCTTTAAAAGACATCTTATGTCTGATGACAGTAACACCCCTTTAAGGGTCTGATCATACAGTTGCCATTCCACACTTTCAACACACAGCAGTTCTAGGAGCTCAAGGAACAAGATCTTTTACATTTTTCAGGGGGAGGGGAAAAAAAAAAAAAAAAAAAAATTCTTTTGTCTCTCAATTGATTTGAGTAATTGGTTCTGAGCAAAGTATAGGAGAGGGTCTTTTCAGCAGACAAGTCTTCCTCTCCATGCTCAAAAGGAGATGTCTGCTGTGGTAGTTTAACTACATAGCTCTTCCTTAACATATACTATTACCCTGTCTGTACCTAGGACATCATCTCTTTCAGTGAGCTTCCCACATGAGGAGGCTGTTTAACTTCCCAATACACAAGGGAGTGAAACATTCACAGGTTACATACCAGAGCCCTAGCTTTGATATCTAGTGCTCAGAATACGTGTGGAAGATATAGGTAACAACACACAAGTAGCAAGACAGGGATCTACTGGCTACTGTTGAGGCAGCTCAGGAATACAGGTGTCTTTCCAAAGCAAATTGAATCTTGGGTTTGTTAATTTAGCTGAAATTCTAATTGCTTTGAACAATATCACATAACAAAGCTTTCTGCTAAAATTGCCAAACTTAGACCAAACCACAAGCCTTGTGAAAGTGGAAGATACAGGTATGAAGAACAATGATTACAAGAGGAGGGTAAGATATTGTGGATGGTAATTAAAATTCAGAGGTTACTTCAGGCCTTCAGACACTTCAGAAACTGAACTTTTCCACACATCTTGAAGGTAACAACTCTAAGACTGTCTTCTTGAATGGCATTCCACTATGTCCCAGTGTTGACTTCTGACTGTATTTGTTGTGATCAAAATTATAGTTGTTTACAATTCAAGAGCACCTAACGGGCCCAAAGAATTTAGACCTCCCCAAATACAAAGCCAAGTATCCATCTCCCTCTCTCTGCAAATAACACAGCAATACAGAATCATATCTGAGACCTGCTTAGTGCAGGAAGTTGTGTCAACTGGTGGAACCAGATACCTCAAACATAGTTACTATAAATACTTTCTAGGTAGGTGGGATAGTCTGCCCTCACAAAATTGCATTCTAAGCCCTTAAAGGTTGTCTTAAACTATGAGCCATAACGAACTCTGAAGCATGAGGTTCTGTTCCCTACACAAATCATTTATTTTAAAACATTAACAGGAGATATTCTTGCTATTGTGTTTACCTTACTTTGAATATTTTGTTATATTCTTCACTACAAGATTTTGGTGAGGTCTCAAGTGACACCATCAATACCTCCTTGTATAAGAAAATATTTTCTTGGGCTAGTTTTCAGTTTGACATCTTTCACTAGAAGTGCCACTTAAAAAAAGAGGGCTCCCAATAAAATCTAAGACTATATTTAGGTTTTTTTTGTTTTGTTATAACTCTTTTACTTGTCTTCTGAGTAGATTATTTCCAATCTTTTCAGTCTTACTTCAGCCTTCCTATGCTCCAGCATTTCTGTTACATCTTCATAATGGCCATCTCCTTGTGGAAATAACAGGAGTAGAACCACATACAAAATTCTTATCAAAGAAAAAAAGTTGCTGATTTTTCTAATGGTATAAAAAATTTTCTGTATTGTTCTCCAGACCATTCTTCACTCAGTCTACACAGTCCCTGCCTTGGGGGGTGACACAGCCTAATTAAAAACAAGCCCTTTCCCTGTCAAGCACACATGGAAAGTAGGAAGGAAAAATGTGATGTTCAAGCAAAGTCATTAAGATGACAAATTCCAACTTTCTGCTAGTTCTGTAATTTTCTTTAACCGAATTGTTTTATTTATACTGGAAATGCTTAGGGAATGATTCTCCATCACCTTTGTGCCGTAATAGGGCAGCTGGGTGTTCACTGATGTAGGAAATCCCTGCACAAAATAAGGCAGTGTAGGAGGCCTTCTTAGGTGGCCAAAGCAGAAAGGAGCAAGTGGCATAGGATAGGCCCTTGGGAACTGTTCTAACTAGTGTAATTTAGAGCATTCCTGCTCTCAGTTATGCCAGGGGCCACTTTGGCATCAAGTCAACCTAGAATCCAGGGAGATGAAAAATGGCTTAGAGCCACCTTCCCCCTCCCTATACCCTGGACCTGCACCATGTGTGGTTTGGCTGGCTCCGAGGATCTGGCCCCTTCATTTTTAAGTACAGCATTTTAAGTTTCAGTTGAAAAGTGGAAAAAAAAAAAAACAACACCAAAAAAACCCACAAACCAAACCAAAACAACAACAACAAAAAAACCTACAACCCCAAAACAGAATGTGAAGAGTAAAAGGAGTAGAAAAGTGCTGAAGGGAGATATTAAAAAAAGAGGGAAACAAAATGGGTGGTATTGGGAAGAGTGAAGCAGAGCAGAGTTTAGCAAACTGAAGGAGCACTGGATGGGTTTGGGTTCACTTCCCAGCTATGCCAGAGGTTGTTGAATGCTAAGACTGTTCTATTAGGGTCACTTTCAAGGTGACAATTGAGCTTCTTTGACTACCTATGCTAAATATGTTTAGTTTATTCCCTGAGAACTAACCAGCTTTACCCGTAAGCATCACCACAGAGTCTGAGGTCAGAAGTGCCTTTTAGCCCTAATTATCTCTAACAGGGACATGTCTGTAAAGACAGACACTACTATCTTAAGAAGATCCACAAGACACATGCATGGGATAGCTTTGGTGCAAGGGTCCATGCATGGTATTCAAGAAAAGGAGGTCTGCACTGTAGCTTCTTCTCTATCATGTGACATATCTTACGGTCTTATCACACCATGGTAATGGAGAACTCTATAAGTCTGCATTCAGTGTAGACAGGAGGAGTAGGAAGTGCTTTTACAGCTGGGGGACTCTGAGGTTTCACCTCAAAGTGTGCACATTCATCAAGTTTTACATAAACTCTCTCTTTGCCTTGGTCTCTCATCTGGGAAAACTTCCTCTCCAACAGTAGTGTGGTAAGGATGTATTGAGACAGAAAATGAGGCATGTCCAAATTCAACAGCAACATGAAAAAGAGTGGAAAACACCCCTAAACTGATGGAACTTCAGCCTCAGATTTCAATGTATATTGACAAATAGACAAAGGGCAAGTGTCACTAGAATCATAGAGAATGTATCCAAATATTAAAAAGTTGGTAAAACTTTAAAATGTTTAGCTTAAAAAGGTGGATGATTTTGCTGGAATCTTAAAATAGACATGATAATCAACTTGTGCCACACTATGCACCACCCTGTGCCAACCAGCCCTATTGTGCCCCTTCCTATCTTTTCTTTCACGCCTTCTTGATATCACACATGAACCTTTTCCACCTTCATGATGAGGCTGAGGAGATGTCCTTTCTCTTCCCTATTTGAATCACAGAATCACAGAATGGTAGGGGTTGGAAGGGACCTCTAAAGATCATCTATTCCAAAACCCCTGCCAGAGACAGGAGGTTTCTCCTTACCCTTTGCAAAGTGCTAGAGCAGGAATGATGGGTATATGAATGGAGACAGGAGGGTTGTAAGGATCAATTCCCAGCATCTTCAACACTCCTTGTCCTGGAGCCTTTACCACAGGATGAAGTCTCTCAGGGATAAATACTCCTACTCCATCAAGATTAACCAGAAAGCAAGAGTCTAACAAAAGAAGAATGGCAGAAGGGAGAAAGAGAGATAGAGAGGGAGTTTATTTCCCACTAACAGCCTTTGATGACCATGTCTAAAAGGCAAACCCAACCTAGGGCCTAAGTATGATCCTTCAAACTGCCTTCTGTGCTTTAGAACTGCACTAAAGTGTTCCACTTAGTGCCTCCATGTTGCTGCCATTGCATTGCTTGTCTCTGCCCCTGTGCTCTATTACCACTCTCTCATTAGGTATCACACAGCACCAAGCCCACACCATTGTCTAGTTGTCCCTGTAGCAAAACAAAGCAGAGAGAAGAGGAAGAAGAAGAGGGAGAAGAAGGACAAAACAAAACAGAAAGCCTCAGTTCCCACTCTGGCAGAGATTTTAAAATACAGAGTGCAATTATGAAAAGGTTACCCAGATGGGACCCAGAGGGCGGGTGGAAGGAAGTAGAGCTGTCATCTAAGGGGAAAAAAAATCAGATGTATGGTAGCCCTATCCTTATAATACAATTCCTATTCCATCTGCAAATGTACAATGCAATGATAGTTCTCTTAGCCAGCATGGGCTGGGTTAATTGGATGTAAGGAATTTCTTTTTTTTAATAACCCATTCATTTCATAAAAATCCAGCCCCAGTGATCACAGCAAGTTCAAGTATTTGACTAGAAGACTTGTTCCTAATTGACTGAGCTTTCTGCCTACTTTCAACTCTCTACCCCACAACACTGAAAAAACAACCCTGTTGAGAACATGGTTACAATATAAAACAATAGGCAAGTGCTTTCAGCATTTTCCATTTTTTTTTTTTTTTTGTATTTAAACAGAGATTAGTTTTTGGTTTTGTTTTTTCTGAAATAGCTCCTGAAAAATTCACTCTAGGAAAGAAAACAGACAGAAAATTATGATGTAAAGGATGAATAACTGGAAGGCTGCAATCAACTGAATGGTAATGGGCTTTTTAGTGTCCCAACATAGCACAGGGTGTTGTCATATGCTCCACCTGTACTATGTGACTACACATAGTAAGTAACCATTTTACTGTTCCAACACTTGAAGCTGACTACTGCTGACTGCACAAGTTGAAAGATATTTGAAGGGTTATTATGTATGTGGAGAATGATAGAATATTATTATGAATAAAAATAATACTTTTCTCAAAAACTCTAAGAAAGGCTAAAGCCCTCTCTTTAGCATAATACATCTGACACCTAAGGTACTAAAGATACCAAACTGACTCTTTTCACCTCTCCTCTGCCTGAGGGTAATCAAGTTCCTGTCACAAGTTACAGCAGACACAGGACTACCCTAAATTATAGTTGCTGGAACGATCCAGCATTCAAAATAGCTTGCTTTAGCTGCATGCTTGCTATGTGCTACCAGGGGTATTTTATGGCAAGGAAATTCCAAAATAGGTTCAGAGGTAGGCCTGTGTAGCAGTTTCTTTTTTGTTTCTTTACTGCTAGATGGGCACAAACTGGGCAGGGGAAGGAACCTAAACTCTACTAAACAGTTACCAAATTCAGTAATTAAAAAAAAAAATATATAAAAATAGTATGATACAATCAAAGCATATTTAAATGTTTAATCAAAGCACACCAGTGAGGAGTATAAAGAACACAATTGACCACATAAGGTTAAATTCAACTTTCTTTTAGTACTAAAAGTTCAAGGTTTCACAATAGGCAGGTTGGGAGCTCGATCAGGAGCTGATTGTGTGGAGTTTTCTGACATCTTATCTCAAACACTTTATTTAGAAAATGTCATGAACCACCATCAACAAAAAGTTACATGTTTTTTCTACTCAACTCTATCAAAATGGTCTTCTAATGCAACGTACTCCAGTGCAAGAACACATTTCCATGACTTTGGATACATGCCTTCCTAGATGTAGCTTTCACGTGTTGGCAGATATGAGAGAAGTGCCAACCACAGCTGGCTCCGAATAGCAGATGTCCACAGCCTGGTCATGTATTGTCTTAGCATCCTCCGTGCTCCCCGCTCCCTCCCTCCGCTAGAAGTGCATGCCATAGACGATTGCTTTGTACTACCCTCTACGAAGGACAACCCCCAGCTGGTGCCCAGCAGCTATTTTTTCCTCCTATACTTATAGTGTAAGCTGTACAGTCCTAAAATTGACCTAGGGAGGGAGGGGAAAAAAAAAAAAAAAAAAAAAAAAAAAAAAAAAGGCGCGACAAGCGAATTATTATTCCAAAAAAAATGAAATTTTTTAGACAAGAGGAAGACAAAAAAATTTGCATTAAAGACCCTCG
>JANHGN010000079.1:11385-25062 GCA_024605025.1 Megaceryle maxima
TATAAGGATTTCCCTTATTCTGAAATATTAACTTTCCTTTCTAAAAACTTTCTTAGCTTAAAAAACTTACTTACTGAATCATCATCAATTTGGAATCATTAATTTTGTATCCTTCCTACTTTCTCTTTCCGTTGTGTATTGGCAAAAATTATGGCACTTGACTCTTTGTCCATTCCCTTTTCACTAAAGGTCCTGATCAATCCCAGTATTATGGCACAGTTGCTACCTGCTCTTTTATTTAAGGATGTTTTGTCTTGGATTCTCAGTTTTTTTAGCAAATTTCCTCATAAAATTCACCCTAGCTAATTATTTTTTGTTTGTTTTGGTTTTGTTTGCTTGGTTTTGTTTTTAACACATAACTTAATATTTGTTTGACCAAATTCTTTAACCCAATTTCTGATTCATCAAAATACTGCTGACTTTCCCAGAGTAATGACGACAAGAATGGCATCATTCAAACTGAGTACTGGAGGATCCAGGAAAGGATGGTCCTCTGCCTGAACCTTCACTGAAAAGAAGCAGAGTCAGACCCTCCCTGCTGATTTTCGCTTGTACTCTGTCTCTATTCTGCATTACTTATAAAAGGTTAGAATTCAAACACAGAACGGGGATCAGAATTTGTCCCTTCCTAGATGCTAAATGACAACAGTACTGGATTTTACAGATATATGTCCACAGGCATCTTTTCTGGGCTTGAGGGTTGTAGTACCTTGTGACCTTCAAAACCAAATGATCTTGCTGGGTAGTGTGTTACTGCAATGTTTAGATGCCGTTATCACAAGGATAGCATATTCTTTCCACTTCTATACTCTGTCTCATACTGTTACCATTTACAGGTTATACAACCTTTGCCCAGGCTTTTCTAGCAGTCTATATAATGTTAGGTCACTTGTTTTTTCTCATGGTAAAAAAAATTAACAAAAAACTGCAAAGACAAGAGCATTATAAAGAAAGTGTGTTAGGTGGATGATGATATATCTCAATTCCAGATCCAAAATACAAGACCCTTAGCTTTCTGTAAATTCACCTAGATCCACCCATTTACTCTAGACCTAGTCTATGAAATTCACATGCAGGAATAAAAATCTCACATACTTTATCCTTGGTTTTCTCAGTGATGGTTTTTATGAATCTATATAACCTGTGGATACATTTAATCTGAATTTTCTATTAAGTGACCTATTTTTTATGAAGAGAAGGGAGACCATTCACATCATTTTAGAACAGTATGGTTTTGCTTTTCTTGCAAATAAAATGGTTTTCCACTATAGCTTAAAGATAACATATTTCAGCTATACTCCATAGTCAGAAGGTAGATCTTTGTATTTTATTATTGATGTAACTTCAGAGATACATGTTAAGCATTTTGTTTAAAGTACATTTAGAATTAAACAGGGCATATTCAAAGTAAATTATCTAAATAGATTTTGGAAAGAGAAAGCAGTCTGTTCATTTCAGTACACCTTCAGAAATATTTTACTTCTTGATGATGACAGCAGCTCTTACTGACAACTATTAATACATTATAAACACCCCATCAGAGTTATATAAAAACATGTCAGTTTTAAAGAGAACATCTTTGACAGCAAATTTTCTGATTGTGAAACAGCTGTGCCTCCAGTACAATGCATTAAGTAGTTTATTCCTTTTAGATAGTTAAATTGTGCATGAAATGTTGCTGGCGCAAGGGCTCCAAATCTGGCCTGATTAGCGAACATCTGTTACATTGGAAAAATTCATGTCTACCCTAATTAGCTGTCAGGCTGATGTACATCAGCCCTGATGGTGAGGGATCCTGTGCTGTTTAAGTCAAACAGGTTTCTCTCCTATCCCATCACCTGCCCTTTCAAATCTCTTCCTCTGGTGTGTTGCTGTAATTAGAGATTGTTGGAAATACAATAGAGCAGGTTATGGTCAGTTATAGTCCCATCTGTGCAATATTTTTATTCCCACAAAACTTATGAACTGACATAAAGCAGTCCTAGCAGTGAGGCTAAAAGGTCTATACATTTTTCTAATCCTAATCCACTTGCTAAATTTTAAGATTTTTCATTCTCCTAAAGCCAACATCTTGTGGTGTTTGAAAGAAAATCAAGAATGGGCCTTTTTTTTTTTTTTTTTAAATAAGGATATTTCTTCATTGAGGATGAAACATGGGAAGGAATTGAAGAAATCCCATGAAAGCAGTGTTCCTGTTATTGACAATAGTCTTTTTACTGTCTAGACAAACAGTTTTGCATCTGTTTACTGAAACAAGTGTGGACACAATATATCTCATGTAGTGCGTATATATATGCAAGTATATATTTAAATGTCCTTACTAAATGGATATCCTTTAGGTTGGTGTTCCAACTATTTTTAATATGTTTGGAGTGGTCTGTTAATTTATTTTTAATTATATGGTATTTTATTTTGTATAGTTAGAGAGATCTTATTACTATTAGTGGTAGAAATATTATTCATTAAATATGTGCTAAGTTTCTTTATTTTATACTGCAGTCCTGTAATAGAGTTATTAGCTAAATACAATAAATTTGTTCCTCAGATGGAGTAAGTTATTGTGACTCTGCTAGAGATGGTACACAGGCTTAGCATTGACTAAGAATCTTGTCCCATTCAATGAAAATAAATAATGTTTTGATTACTGTCTTTTCCCTATGTCCCAACAGTAAGGACTGAAGCCAAACTGAGAAACTCATATTTGCTAAATTATTTGTCTTCTTCAGTTCACACTTGCTAAAACATTAAACAAACAGGTAAGAAATTAGTGGCATATTAATTCATGCTCATTCATTTAATTTCATATTAGGATCTAGTCTTTAACTTTCAATTACAACTTTGTGGACTGTTAGCTGATTGGCAACTAGTACCATGGAGATTCTTTTAAAATATTGTAAAAGGAATTATTTTCCATATTAAGGCATCTTCTTTATCATGTAACCCTATGCAAAGGGATGAAAGGTGAAAATTCAGAGCTGCATAATTTCTGACTGGTCATCCCTTATGTGTCAGAATTGTGTTATCTACTCTCCCTCCCATATCCTCTGGCAAGAAATGCAGTATCACTGCTGCTTTCCACCAATAGAATTAATGTGGAGACATCCAACTTGATTCCCAAGTTTACTGGTAGTACCTCAGAGCCCCAGAAGAGACCAGATAAGAGTATAGATGATTATGAGTGGAGGGCTAGAAAAGGGACCATGATGTGAGAATAGCCTTTCTTCTGAATACCAGATACCTCCATCTTATTTTTTATCTGTGACTATTGAGCATAAAGTTGGGGAGAACTCCTGGAGCATTTGCAAAATCAGAGACTCTTCTTTATGTCACAGAACCCTCTTTGCTCAATGTCAGGCTCTTTACTATTTCAGTTTACACAAAAAGAAGACTGTGTTTACACATCCTTTTGAGAAAATAGTTTCTCCTAGAAAGCAGTAACCAGACTGATTTTGAAAAAGTGCTATGAGAAAATTAAAAGCATAAAATCTGCCATTTTTAATTCTTCATCCAGCTTGTAATAACTACCAGGCTGACTAGTATGAACTTCATACTCAGTCTTCAGCTCGTGTCCATTTAAAATGGGTTACAGGTATTTGTTTCATATGTTCTTTCAAATGTTGCTGCAGTGGAATTTCACTGAACTTTAAAATACTACTGAATATTGACCTTCACCTTACATGATGTCTATAACAATGATTATGATAGGAAGCTTCAAAGCATAACTGAGATGTTGTTAAAGTTGGCTGTTGTTCAATTTTTTAATTTATAGCTAAAGAAAGAAATTGTTTTGCAAAAGGTATAGTGAAAAATGTTTCCCCTTTCAGCCAGCTGTGGATGGTGTATATATATACGTATTTGTGATGGTCAGTATTGTACTGTTGAAGCATTAGAAAAGAACACACAGTAGTGAAAAAGCACAGATCAAGCTGATAAGTGTAACATACATTACAAAGACAGGAAAGACAGGCAAGTAAATGTTCACGTGAACTGGTACCAACCAGCCAGGGATGGTGAAGTAGCAGTTGAAAGAGTAATCAAAGTGCAATTTATGTGCAGATATTAACTGCAATTAGGATTTCCCTCCCAGTGGTATTTTCTTAGCTGAAAGTAGCACTTTATTGCCTTTAGTGTTATGGATTTGGCAATGAGGGATGTTGAACATTCACAGTGTTTTTGATGTTAGGATGCCAAAGCACATGAAGGATGGAGAATGGTGAAAAAAGGCTGAGATTGTTTGTTATATGTCACGTTAGTGCCACATTGTGTGGACGAAAGGCAGTAAAGGAGGCTATTGTAAAAGGCAAAGAGGAAAGGAAAAGACTGGGACCAAAAATGAATAGAGAGAAGCCTTTCTTCAAAACAGAAGCACATTGGAATTAAAGATACTTTAGAACTGCAACTGTTGCATATGTAGCCTTGATGAGGGGTGGGCACTGAGGGAATTATGTAAAAGGAAGGGACAGCTGAAAGGCTTTTGGAATAGTAGCAGAACCCTGTAAGTAGTATAAATACATATTTGATCTGTTGTCCTTATCGGAAACATCGTTCTATAGAAATCAATGGAGTTGTGTGCAATTTTAACTGTAATACTAAGTTTGTTTTGGTCAAAATATTAGTCAAATTGTAATAATAAATCTAGCAGATGCCTAGTGGGACATTTCAAACACATCAAAGGAAAAGTAAGCATCTTTCCTGTTCCTTATTTAATGTTTGCACTTGTGTCATATTTAACCAAGCAGCTAATGCCATTCAGAACTGCACACAGCAGTCTTCCTTTTGATAGAGACAACTGAAGATTGTTAAGCATTTTTCACTGGAGGTGTCATACCACTGAAGATTTAGTGAAATGTTTTATTTCTTAATTTCAATTCTCTAATGCTACTGACCCTTAAGAACTGACCGATGCTGTTCAAGGCCAGCTATTTAAATGAATACAAGATATGTAGTAGTTACAGATTTACTACAGCACAGTGTGTAGCATGGTAATGGTCCTGCCAGCTGAAGGAGAAATACCCAGAGTAGTTCATTGGATCAGCCATTTCTTACTGCATGCGTGATGTAAAAAAGATTACTCCAGAACCCAGCAACATTCAGCTTCTAGAGCCATCAGACAACATTTATTCATCTCTGGGTAAAAAAAAAAAAAGAAAAAAAAAAGTTAAACTCTTCTAATACTCTGAATCTAGCTAATTTTCAGAATGACAAGGTCCTAGATCCCTGAACTTCCACTGACCTGGACATATTTTGCATCAGACCATAAATATCAACACTTTCTTTTGATAAAGTTTTGGGATCAAACATCTGATAAAGGAGATGCACTGTTTTCAGGATGTGATGTCAGAGAAGAAATTGTTACTTTCCTGTGTGATGTCAGAGAAAGGCATTACTGCTTTACTTGGTGCTGCAGTTTACTAAAAAGGAATAAATCATTAAATATACACCGTAAGTCAGTTCTCCCTTACAATCTGGCAAATTTATATGTCTTTAACATGGGAAAGCCATTACATGAGATGTCAATTACTTCAAAAGTCATCTTTGCTGGGCTTACACAGATAGAGATGCATAAAGGCATCTTGTGTTCTGCACCAATACCTGAGGGAGTACCTACAGTTACCTTTTGAGACCCCCTTCCCTGGACTGTAAACCAAGCCCTAATCACAAGTGTATCATGTAATACAGCTAACACATTTCAATATAAATCTTTGGTGTAGTTTCCATAAAAAAAGAACAGATTGATCTTTGAAATTTATCAGTTTGGCTCCAATTCCCTGAAACATAAAGTTTTTCAGATCATCAAAAGAAGTAAAGAACACACTCAAATGCAAAACAGGCTTGTTGGGAGAAGAGTTGAAAAAAAATAAATATAAGTTTTGGGTTGACATAATCCAGGTTAAATCTGAAAAAGAAAAATACTTACTTTTGTAAAATGAGAGGCCATTTTATCACTCAGAGAATGTCACATCAATTGTAAAGCCATCAGCCTCAAGGCTTGTTGGTGATTGCTTCATATTTACTGTTAGTCCAGCAATGGAGATGGTACTTTTACAGTCTTTGGACAGACTAGTGAGTGTGACATTTAAAGTGTTGATTTTTGCAGCACTTATGTTAATTGTTGTAATTTTCCTGATGAACCACCATTCTGGTTCCCTGATGCAGCCAAGATAGTTTTACATTTTCTATGCAGGCCTCTTTGCCATTTGGTCTGTGTAGTGTCAGCTTCGAGTGCTACTGAAAGCAGACAAAATTGCAAGCAAATTGCATCAGATTGCCAACATTGTGAAAAGGTAAATTGCTTGCAAATCTATTTAAACCACTGCCCTATTTTCATCAGCTTCAGTACTTGGTATTCATGATTGCTTAATTGGCGACCTTTCCTATTGTGTAGTGCTTTATGGTGTAATGGAAAGCGATCTTTACCAAACCAATTACCCTTTTTTTCTCAGCACTACATTATTGCTGTGATTGCAACTGCCAGTCCTTTGTAAATGAACTTTCTGATTTCAATGATGTTTTTAAAATGTAAGATAGAAAAAAGTGGCATTCATATTGTGTGATGTTCTATTTTGAAGCCTCTTTGTAGTCACCATTGTCTGGGAAAATGGACTGAAGGGTTACACAGTACCTACAAATATCCATGTAACTATTATTAATATTATCATAATGTCTCCCTTTGTACAGCAGCTCAATTAGGAAAGGATAGGAGAAATATTTTGTCACCCTGTCAAGTGCACAGGAAGTGCTTTTGATGCCTCTTTTTTGACACATACATTATCTTCACTAATAATACAAGATTCCTTTTCAAGACATGGAAATAAATATACAAAATCTTAGTTGCTATGATAATTTAAATCACTATACATTTACAAAACATATTTTCAGAGAGTCTTAGCTTTTCCAGACATTTAGGCATAAAATATTTTGAAATACTGTGGGCAATATAAATAAAGGTAAATGTAAACCTTTCCTTGCGCTAGAACAGAGATGCCAGCTATTTGTCTTGTAAATATAGACATAGTGAAAGAAAAATATAATTCACAAGCTGCATATTATTTAGTTTGATTTCAGCAATAATAGGATGCAAATGTTTGCATGTGTTCCTGTCTGGAAAATAAAATTGAATTCTATAAAAATGACCATTCTCATTTATTTTTATAAAGCAGGATAGAGAAAACAACAACAAACAAACCAGGATTCCAAGAGTTTAGTTTGTGTATTTATTTATGTGATTTAGGAAATTATATCGTTACTCATAAGTGGTGACACGGAAAGGGCTCTACAAGTAATTTAGTCATTCCCTAATATGGTACTGTAAGTGCAAATGGATGCATCATTCTACCCCCTATGGTTAAGAATTCTGTTGTAACGACAAAAAATTGAAAGGATTTATTTTACTCTTTGTCCTCTCTTTTCTTTTACCAATTAAAAAAAAAAAATCTTCTGACCAAGCTTTCTGATTATTCTAGTACCTTTGATGCAATGTAATGATTTATTTACAGATATACTCTTAAGTAAAGCAAAGCGCTTCCCCAGTTGTATTTGTGGTTTTATCTGTATGAGACAAATATCACTGAATTCTACTGTTTCAAAACAGTTAAAAATCCTTATTTTCTCTATTTTGGAAAATGTTGTAAGTGTTCAAATTTTTTCTTCCTTCATAAATTTGCATGTTGAGTCACTTACACACAAGATCCTGTTCTATACCTATAGCATGGAAGGCTACATAAATTGCTAGTGGTCGCCACGTACAAGTCATTTTATGTACAAAGATACGTGTGTACACACACGCACACTACACACACACACACACACACACAGTAACTTAGAGATTTTGGGAGGCTGGAGGAGAGGAAGCTTCAGCCTTTTTAAGAGCAAAAGAATACAGCATTGTAAATTATCCTAATAAAAAAATTCTTTTTTATTTAATCAGAAAAAAGTTAGATGGGGGAAGAGACTGATAGAGATAAATCCAGGAATAAAAGATTGGAACTTCTTATATCATGTTTATAGTACGTACACATTGTCAAGTATAGTGTGCTACCCCTCAACATACTCTGCAAGTGTCATACATGCACCCCTGAGTGCTGATGTGAAGAATGGCAGCATCACCTCAGAATGATGTTCCATTCTTCAAAGAGCAACATGATGATGTGACAGCAGTGAATAAGTGGATGATCAAACCTGGCATTATAGATGCACAGAAGTGAATCACTAGCTGAAGAAAACTAGCCCTGATGGAGCCAGAAGGTGAGAAGTTTTAACTTGGTGCAGTGAGAATAGTGTAACTACAAAGAGAGGCTGTGGATTTGCTATGGAGCAATGTAGGTTCAGTAAAGCATCAAAATAATGGAAGAGGTGGCAAGATTTGGATAGACTGATTCACTGGGATGAAGGATAGAGACGAATCCAAAGTAAGTCTTGGGTTTTCAGAGTAAGACAAAGGGTTTGGGGAGTTGAAATATGTATATAGGGAATAACAGAAAATTCAAGGAGTTTGCTACAGAAACTTTGCATTGATGGTGAAACACTATCTGTGGGGGTGAAGAAGTTTCTTGGCACAAAATGAACTCTATCTCCATATTGTAAAGTGGAAAATTCCAGCTAAGGTAAGGTAGCTAAAGAGAAACAAGGAAGACTGTAAAAATCTTGTCCACAGTTCCCTGTTTATAATTAGTTCTTTGTTGAATAATATTTTTTAAGACTTAGTGGTTGTATTGATTTCAGTGTTGACTGTGAAAAGGATAATGGAGTAATCACTGGAGTAAATACTGTGATCCTTGACTACTCTGTTGTCCTGAATACAACTTTATTAAATTATTTTAAATTACTAAAAATCTTATTGACAAATAATTCTGGTTTCTTAGTTTCCTTTATTACGCATAACTATTGACAAATAAATGTAAAATCAGGGGACAGAATTTTGCACTGGTTTCAGAGCTACAAGGATCCTAGAAACTTGCAAAGTAAGAGGAAATAAATTCATTTAGAGAGGAGTACATACTTAAATCTTTTCAGCCATTTAATGGTGGAATATCATTAAGCATTGCTGAGTTTATAAATGAAGGCCTAATGAGATCCGTCTATTTTTGAAGTGTGTATGTACATAATATGTATGTTCTAGTTTTTAGGATACCTGATGATGAGTGGAAATTTGGCAGCATGAGCTCTGTGATATTGTTGTAAACTGAGTTTAGCAGAAACTGTCTTGGAAGTGTCCCTATCCTTGCTCATTTGCTACTCAAAAAGGTAGCACAGCACTGAAATTTGAACTGCATGTGATGGGAATCAAAAAACAACTTGTCTTGATAATGTTTCTTGTCTAAATAGTGCTATTGTATTCAGAGTAAATATCCCAAGATTAATCCTACAGAGATTATCTGTATGCTATTTTTAGAAATTAATGTTATTTTTTAATATGGATATACAATTTTTGCCAGTTATCTCATGCAAACAGAAGCTTCTTCAGAGTTTGGTTGATACAGAGTCTGAAGGGACTTTATTTTCCCATGTAAAACTTAATCTTTAAAAGGACAGCCACTCTATAAATTCTGTTATGCCATCAGCAGCTGGGTAAAACTTTGGTTACTTAAAAAAAAGGGAACTGCTAGGAAGTCTATTTAGCTGCAGGATGGAGGCTGATGATAAGTAATGAGGCATTGCTTTGCAGTTCTCTTTAAGTTTGTAAAGCTTTTTAATATCCCTTGGAGTGAAAATGATTCATAGATATATCATTTGTACTAACTTACAATTCACATAGCAATATGTAATTCCCCATGAACTTTATCAGTATGACATGATAGCAAATTCTATCACAAAATTTCCACATGTTCCTCTAAATGAAAAGAGGATGTTCCTTTGTGACAATATTTGGTTTTATTCCCTCACATTTATGCCCTAGACTAAATTATAGTATTTTGTTTGCAATTTTTTTGTCATATCATGTTAGCCTAATATACCACTAATACTATTTTAATACAGAAATGTTAGTACTCCTACTCATCAGATGAAACAGTACCTTATCACATTAGCCTGCCATGACTTTTTCTCGTGGTATCAGTTACTACTCTATAATTACATTCTTACCTTATTTTCAGTTTTATAGGCGCCACAATTGTCCACACTTCTGCATTTAAGACTCTAGCTAAACTCCATGTTGCAAAGTTTTACAGCTGAAGGTGTAGTGTTGATTTAGTTAGCAAACTTAATTAGTGTATTTGCAGGCAACTATGCCCAGTCTGCTACAGTGCAATGGCTATGCTTGAAAAGTTAACTTTTTTATTTCTAACTAAGAAGAAAGGAAAAATATGCTTAATATAAAACAAAACAAAACCCCAAACCCCACAAAAAAAGAAAAAAAATAGAAAAAAAAAACCCAAAAAAACCCCAAACAGAGCAAAACTGTGCTCCCACCAGAAATACCAGGGTAACTGGTACTTCTGCAGTAAAGAGGAAAGGTCTATCAAAGGCAGTAGAAAAAAAATCATTTTTTTCCCTACTGTTTATTTTGTCCCATTATGTTCTATTATCCTGTTCAAATAGATGTGTAAACCTGTAAAGGAAAAGGAAAGGCAAGGAAAAATCCTTGTGGCTGTGTTGGCATCTTAGTGGCTGCAGCCTCCCTGCAAGAAACTCTCTGGTAACACTCCTTTCCATGAAAGGAAATGGGAAGAATTATGCTGTCCTGGATCAGCCAACCTCACATAGTCATCCTGACCAAATTGATGAAAACATTTATTTCTCGCTCACATTCTGACAGTACTGATGGTTCTTTAGGTTCTGTGCATAAATGATGGACAGAATACAGTTGTTACGTGAATAGGTTTACAAAGAATTGGGAAACCAAGCAATTATCTTTTTTATTCTCTGCCTTTCTACTTTATACTACTGCTAAGCAGTGTGGGTGTACAGTAACAAGGGTAGAAATTTTTGTCTGATTATGTCTCCTGTAGTTTCTCCATCTAGGTGCTCAGTCATAAGAATATCTGTCTTTTGGAGTGATATTCTGAAATTTCATATATTTTTTTCAGTAAATTATTCTGGACTTAAAGTGCTTTTTGGGGACTCATCACAAGTTCTGTCAATGCACATATTTGTCCTTTGAAGGGGAAAGCATCATATCAGATGGATCAGCCATGTTGGTTAAAGGCTTATCAGCCCTTTCAGTGCCTAAGTTAGATGTGGTGCTCTAGAAATATGTCTCTTGAATGAAAAGTTTCTATTTTAAAATCAGAGTGTTCTGTGATTGATCTGACAACCACTGATGCCTGAAATTTCTGGAAGTTTGATATTATATTTTTATAATTCAGTGTTAGTAGCACTAAAGTCATCACTCAGATTCAGGTTGCATTCTGCCCAGATTTATAAACTAAATAATCACTCTGGTATATAGTTTGTTTGCAGCCCGCAAAAGAAGACCGGGCAACTTTGTTGTTGCTCACAATTTTAAATGAGAAGGTCTACCTCAGAACTGATCAGTCTAATTGGACATATTCCCTCCAGAATTCATCAGGAATTCAGTCTATTCCTACCATTAACAGATATTGATATTGATATTAATAAATGTTTATCCATAATGATTTTTCTTTCCTAACTCACTTTCAGTATCCCTTTTTGTAAGGGAAAGCTACGGGCTTGTACATTATTCAATATCTTTACTCAGAGCTCTCTAATTACTGTTGAATCCAGTAATACACTTTTTAATTTCTTTGTGTAGCTGTATTGTGGTTTTATAGATTTATTGTAGCTTTGCCTACATGTGCCCTCAGGCTCTCAGAAAATAAGATTCATCATTTCAATGAATTTACACTAAATATAGCTGGATCAATTATACTACGTTTCAGCAAAGAGATTATAGGAGGTCAAAAGACTAACGTATAAAGCAATTTTTTAAACACATGTAATTTCCTTTGGATAATTGTTCTGCTTTTTGAATTGCTAAGGAAGTGTACATGTTCCTTTACTCCTGAAAAAAAAACAACCCTGGTTAAGCAGCAAGATTCCTGGAATTTAATGAGAATTCTAGTGTAAATCTATGTGATGTAATTAGTAAATAATCTCAGCAGCACTGGTGATTAGCATCCTGGACCGGACGACTGGTGATTCGAGGCCTCTCCTCCCACCTTGAGTAGTTGCTGTAGGGCATGGTGAGCATCTTGTGAGCTATGACCTCATTTGAAAGTGCAGCAGACTTCAGGGTGACATACTCCAGTACCTCTACCTCTGTCTCTGACCTGATGCTTATGGGATACTGAGGTTTCTGTGGGATGAGCAAGGATTGGGGTACCTTTCAGGGCTATCCATATTTTTGCTCTAGTTGATGTGGTGTTTATTGCATGAAGAGTTCTGCAGTTAGTTCAGGTATATGAAGATGATGAAGGAAATACAATGTCTGTGATGCTGCATGTGTTGCCACTCAGAAACATTCAATTTATGCAGGTGACAGGTGAAATCCACTGGGGTATTAAAGAAAAGTTGTGATGAGTAGTTGCACATCCTCTCTGCCTAAGGTCTGATGTAACATTTGAACTGTAAACCAAAATGACAGTTGCTTGCATGGCAGAATACCCAAGAGAGCATGCCAACAGCAATGCCACCTGTTATCCTTGCATGACTAGTGAAAAGATACAGGGTTCTACCTCTGTATGAGGAGATACAATCTATTTCTTCTTTTACTAGTGCAAGAGATACTGGGACAGATATTATGTGTACATTGAAAGGTAAACATTTCGATTGTGTGTTTAAATGCTGTATCAGTAACTATATTTCCTTCGGGATCTTATGATATTTAGTGATACTTACCTGTTTTGAAATATTTAAATGAATACATCTTAATTACATTTTTTTAATTCCTTAGGCACCATCAGTTTAAAAAAAAAAGTGAGGTGTATTGTTTAGTAGGAAGTTTTATAAGTTACATAGAATCCTACAGTTTATTCTTGACCAAATGGCATAGCATACAAGATGCTTTTTCAATAACACATTTATTTATATGTGACAATAGAAAGTTTTTCACTTTGGGAAATTATATCAGCTTAAAAAATATTTAATCAAACAAAAAAAAGATATTAAAGGAAATAGGATTAAGTATAAAATATTATATCTGTAAAAGGAGATGAATACAGTAAGTGTTCTGGTTTACTACTGCATATAGCTTTAAACTCTCAGGAAGAATGTTTTGTGCCACTTGGGAGACTGTCGGTATAAACGCAAATTATTCTAAATTTTAAAACTAGCTGTAAAAGTGAACATTTCCTTTTCAGAAGAGGATGATGCTTTTATGATTTCTTTACTGTTCCCAGTAGTACCTCTGAATCTTAGATTATTAGACTTAGAAGATCCTTTGAGGCTGGAATCTGGTGAACACAATTCCCTTACCTGAGGTGAGCTGCAGTCACCAGAGAGCTCTCCTTTCTGCTGCATCTGCCAGGACAGACCTCCTGTCACTGCTGTTGCACAGGCTGCAAACTGAACAACCCTGGCTAGTTTTAGCAAGGGATTAATTGATCTAGGAATCTAAAAATGGGTCCAGTCTTGTTCAACATATCCATCAATGACCTGGATGAAGGGATAGAGTGTACCTTCACCAAATTTGCTGACGGTACAAGACTGGGAGGAGTGGCTGACACATCAAAAGACTGTGCTGCCATTCAGTGAGAACTGGACAGGCCGGAAAGATGGGTG